>JAODAL010031239.1:0-48717 GCA_025379985.1 Phyllomedusa bahiana
GTTGTCGCTTCATGAAACTCTTCAGGCGCCGGCTTCAACTCTATTGACATGATATTCCGACACCCATTAGACCTGCTGTCCCCACTAAGAACCGTGTGGTGGTGTCCATCTCATCAACTCGTTCCAGGTCCCGCTTCACTCTATGACTATGAAATTCCACCCATTTTGACCTGCTGTCCCAAATAGATGACCGAGTGGTTGGTCTGCACAGCAGCGCTTCCAGGCCGGCTTCATCTTCAAGACTATGAATATACCATCCCATTGCGATCACAGTTTATGCAGATTTGTAACTTTCCAACCTTTGTTAAGAAAGCTACAAACACCCCCCATTCACTGGTGGACAGATATTCCACTCATCTCGAATTAAAGACTTGTGTGCCCCATTGCTTATCCTTGAGCCCCCATACGGAGACTTGTACTGCCGGTGTGCAGCTTAGGGGGGTAACCCTATAAAAGGTGACTCGAGTGGTGGTGTCTGCTCAGGAAGCTCTTCCAGCGGCCGTCTATCATCTCCTATTGACTATGTATTCCCACCCATTGACCATCCTGTCCCTAGTAGATGACCGAGTGGGGGTGTCTGCTCCAGCAAGCTCTTCCAGGACCGCTTCCATCACCCAGTGACTATGAAATCCACCCATTTCTTCCCAGACTATCAGTCATTCGATTTTTTTTCTTGCCTCGCTCCGCTTTTTGGCTTAAATCATGTTTTCATTATTCCAATTGCTCTTCCTTGATTCATCCTCCTCCTCCTAACCCTTCTCCATTCTGCTTTTCTCTCTGATTTAGATGTGAACGTAATAATGGCAAAGATATAACGGAAAACTCTTGTAGCATGAGTCATATCCCTGCTATATTATTTTCAATGCAATCAGTGAAACTATTATTGTTATAATCACAATCCCATGTAACGGGGAAGATTGGATCCACGTTTGCTTCGCTGAATTTTGTTCCAGGCTATATTCCTCCATTGACGCGGCTCCTTTGATATCTCAGTTTCCTGTGAATGTAATTAAAGTGGTCTATAATTAGCCTGATACAAAAACATTATACACAATTGCCCATTTTTCTATTTTAAATTTGACGCCACTTAACAATACGATCCAACCCTCACTAAAAGGACAATTTATGGGATTCTTCTAATTTTTTAGGCTCCAGGAATTGCCACACACACAAATGTTAATTATTTACTCCCCATTGTACACGTTTCTATTTCTCCCATGTGTATAATTTAAGGCGATTCAACTATTCCCGACAACCAGCAATCAAGCTCGCTTCATGCTTTGCTTTTAAAAGATGTTCTCCCCTAGGGGCTGACACTGTATGCGCCCAGTTGTAGATATTCAATATGGAAGAACAATTATGCTTACCATGTTTGTCAACACATAAATCAATCGGCAAGAGTGGTTTCCCTCTCAATTTGTAGAAAACCCTTCTCTGAAACATGGTCTCCTGACAATAGCTGATCCCTATGGAGACGCGTCGCCAAAGGTCCAGTGATTAGGAAAAATCCTGTGGGAAGAGCCTGGCAGTAAGACTCTCCCCACAGCACCACCTTTCATGAAAAAGAAGTTATGTACATGGTTGTTGAGGGTGGGTCCATAGAAGGTTCACATAAAAAATTGGGACACGATTTACTTAAAGGGGAAATGTGTCCATCAAAAAAGACTTAGTGTTTAAACTCACACTTTTATGTTAAACACATTTTTTACAAGAATTTTGGTTATTTTTTATTTTATTTTCCATTAACACTTTTCAATATTATTAATAATGTCCTAAGTCCTGCAGTTTTCACTTTGGCCACTAAGCCAAATAATAGTCAGACACTTCCTGTATCTGTCAGAAGAAAGTATTCTCAGTTGTCCTCTCATTACAGCACAAAGAAGGGCAAACAGAAAGGAAACACCAAGTGTGAAAAATACCTGGATCCAGCCAATCCACAAAGAGGATATATATACAGTTGCAACAACTTTTCACCTCCCAGCACAGGTGACTTCTTCCCCAGGTCACAGAGTAGCCTAGAACACTCACCTCCTATATAAGCCAATGGTACTGTGGTCATCATAAGCCCTAGTGCAAGAACTGCTGTAAAGCATCTCTACTGTACCAGCTTATAAAGCAGTGCATAACAAGACCTATTTGCCAAAGAGAAAACAGCAAGACTTAAGAATTATTAACAATTTGATAAGTATATATGAAAAAAAAAAAAAAAAAAATTCCTAAAAAAATGTGTTTAACAATAAAAACAGGACTTAAAACAAGGATCCTTTTATGATGACCCATTCCTTTAACATCACAGGTGTATGGACATTCTCCTGCCGAGATAGCAGGACAAGCCTCAATTTTGTCGAATACTTGTAGGAGGCAACCAAAAGTTCCCCAGTGCTACATTTGCGAAAGCCGCACAGTTGGCGGTACAGATGAACAATTTGCTCATCCAACGACTATCCCTGAGAGGGGAAAAATTTATTGCTTGTAAAAAACTGCACATTGGATAAGAACCAGTTCACACCAGTATGTATAAAATCCACACACCATACAAGGGAGATTGCTCAAGTGCCAAAAAAATCTGAAAAAAACAACCACTCAACATACCACAATCCCATGAGGAGGGTGATTGCTAGTATTACAAATCACCGAGATATGGCTTCAATAGGGGCCAGTAAAAAGGGTCAATGTTAAAAAACTGCCATATTGGATAAAACCATTTCAACACCAGTAAGCAGAGAACCCTCAATTACACGATACAAGGTAGACATGCTAAGTGCAAAAAATTCTGCTAAAAAACCACTCAGCACATCTACAGTCCCATGAAGAATGGGTTATTGCTTTAGTAAAAAACTGCACATGGATAAGAACACTTCATAATAGGATGAAGAAATATGCAGTTACCTTACAAGGGAAGATTGCTTCAAGTGCAAAAAATCCTGATAAACAACCATCTCACACAACCTATATCTTTGAGGGGGGTTGATTGGCAGGTATATACAATCACACATTAAACAATCTTTTTATAAAATGGGCCCCGTTATCAGCTATCCTATGGTGCCACCTGCTGGATTACAACCCATTGGATGATCGCCCTTAACTATTCGAATTGAGCAGGTGCCCAGCATATTCCAAGTGTCCCGACACAAAAAATACAAACACCCCTACTCCCCCATTATCCAAGGGCAAAAAAAACAGGTTCAATGAAAAAAAATCAAACATGAGGAATTAGTTTACATTATGACCAAAAATACTCAAGATTGCTACCAACATCAAAATGGACCTCATTCGAGTCCCCTAAAGACTAACCTCAATAGCAAATAATTTTAATCAAGTGAAGTAAAATGGGACACTATTTCTTAAATAAACAAAAATTACTGTACTTACAGCTCAATGTGGCTGAAGCAACTAACTCATCCCCAGTAGGAGCAATAAAAGCCCCAGTGCTACAGGGAAAAAATCACACGAGGCGCAGAAACGATGGAGAATTCGCCCCACAGATCTACTGCACAAATAAGACACTACTGAAAAGCACCACTCACCACCGAACTATCCACGAAGAGGTGGTGATTGCGTAGTAAAAGCTGCACATAGGAATAAGAAAAACCATTCACACAATGTATGCAGATAGATATTCAGTACTGAACTGGGTAGATTTGCACAAAATGCAAAATAAACTGGATGAACTAGTTCACACCAGAATGCCAACAAAATTGCACCATAAGAGGGGAGATTGCTAAAGTGCAGAAATACTGATGAACAAGCCGCTCACACGCCTACTAACTATGAAGGGGAATATTAACTTAAGAACATAACCGCACATAGAAATAGGAACCATCAACAAGCCAATATGCAAGAAAAGCCACTACACTATACAGGGAGATTGCACAAATGCAAAAATAGTGATACACAAGCACCACACATCTACTATCTATAAAGGGTGAAATTGCTTATAAACAATAACTGCACATTGAATAAGACCAATTTCAACATCAAGTATGTAGAGAATTCCGTAATACAACCACAGGGGAGACTGCTCAAGTGCAGAAATTATGTGATTAACAACCACTCACATCTGCTATTAATGAGGGATGATTGCTAGTATTACAAAAAAACATAATACAGCTTTACCTGTGGTTGCACCTGCTGGAAACAACCCATTGATGATGCCTTTACTATCCATTGAGCGTACTATTATGCCCACAGCATATTCCAAGTGCTGACAAAAATTAACAGCATAACATACCGTAACACTTGCTCTGCAGTATCACAGGAAAAGACCTAGCAATCTGCCAGAAATAAATATCACACATGAGGTATTTGTTTAATATTTTTGGGTACAAAACACATTCATTGTCCCTTTTCCTGGACCACGTTCTACAACAAACTTTGAAAGAAAAAATTCACCCGAGAACAAAAATGGACCATAAATAATCACAGACACAAAATGGACAGACACAGCTTCCATGGGCTGAAACAATTCCCGTGAGGAGACAAGAAAAAGCCCCAGTGCAATCAGGGTCACGGATACTGATGAACAGCTTTGTTCACAAATACAACAACCATCCCATGAGTGTGTTATTTTTTTGCTCTTATAAAAAAAAATCAGCACATTAGATAAAAACCAGTTCAAACCATATTCAGAACAGGCCCTCAGTAACCTTACTGGGGAGATTGCCCAAACGTGTAGAAATTGTGATAAACAACCACTCTCATATCCTGCTGTATGTTCAAGCACGACACAACATGCCATGAGTTTTAGCCCTTAGTATGCTAAGGGGATATAAGTATATTAACAGCTTCTATTGTTTAATAGAATTATGGCTTTCCACTATAACTCTGCCCACTGCAACTTCCACATTGACACCCAAAGTCCTCAAACACTAATTGCCGGACAAAGAGCTTACAAAATCATACTAGTCAAGTTTCTTTTTTTATTTGTTTTTTATATTTAGATTTCTTTTTTCAATGGCCGTATAAAGAAAATATATTTAAAACTAAAAATCAGGCCAAGCTCCCAAAAAAACGGCCAATCAAAACTCCCAACTCATGAAGAGTTCGCCATCCTCTCGATAGCAGTAAAGGAGATTAAACCCCCCCCTCTCCCAAATCTATTAAAATATAAAATATATTATTTCTCTGCCCGCTGAACAAACCGCACAGAATATAAAAAAAAAGTTTACCAAAAGAGGCCAAAAATTGCAGGCTTTTTTATTGTGGTCATTATTTTCACAGCTTCTAAAGATTGGGAAATGAAAAGTCCATCAAAAAAGAGTCACATGTATTCCGAATATGAGGAACGAATAAAAGCGCGTGGCTACGTTTCATTCATGCAAAAATTATCCCCAATTACTATAGGACCAATGTGGAAGGACATAAAAAGTTAATTGGTCAACTGAAAGAAAATGGAGCTGCAGTTGCAAATATAAGTAAATAAAGACAGGTAACCACCGTGATTCATTGTGCAACACTGAGATAACCACTGAAGCCATGCTGACCTGTACTGTGGCTAACAACTGAGCCATTTGTTCTAACACTAGTGCTAACACTAAGCATTGTTCTAGATACTTGTACTAACCAACTGAGACCATTGTGCTACACTGTGCTAAACCATGATGCCAATTTGTTACTACCACTGTGTTGCAGTAACCACATTGAATTGGCAACTATATCCATAAACCCTGATCCACTGGTGGTTCTTATGTCACGTATGCGAGATCCCAGATACCATTAGTGAGCTTTACACTGTGCTAACCACTGAGCCATAGGTGACTGATAGCTGATGCATAACACCCATTGAGGCCATTGAGCTTACACAGGTTCAAGTTAACACAACAGAAGTCCACTAATCTAAACCATCCCAGAGCCATAAGTACAACTTAAGTTGTCGAGTTGGCTTGTCGACTGTCTATCAACACTGAGCATTGTGACTACCCGTGCTAACCTACTTGGAGACCCATTGAGCAACTTTGTTCTAACCACTGAGCCATGCTGCTGTACGTGTGCTAACTACTGATCCATTGTTCTACACTGTACTAAACACTGTAGCCATTGTTGCACACTGTGCTAAACCATTGGAGCCATTGTACTATCCTGTGCTAACCACTGATCATGCTGCTAGTACTGTGCAAACCCATTGGGTCATTGCTAACACAGTGCAAACCACTGATCCACTAAACTTAACCCCTGAGCCATTGGGCTACCCAAAAAAAAACTGTGCAAACCACTGATCCATGGTAGCGTACAGTTGCTAACATTGAGTCCATTGTGCTACAACATAGCAACCACTGAGCCACTATACTAACCCCCTGAGGCGCCCAAATAGTCTGCACTTAGCTAACCCACTGAGCCATTGTGCTACACTTTGCTACCTACAGAGGCCATTGTGCTCACACTGCTGCTAACCACAGTACTACTGTACTAAACAATGATTCCATAAGTGCTAAACTGTGCAAACTACTGACCATCATGCTGTACAGTGGCTATATCACTGACCACCGATGCTGCATTAATGCTAACTAGTAGAACCACTGTTACTACAACTGTGGCTTAACGAACTGGAGCCACCATCCCACCGCTGCCCCAAGTAACTTCAAGTTACACCTATGAAATACAAGCTATTGAAATCTTACAAGAATGTAGTCCAATGGAGGAAATGCTGAGAGATTGGAGACCTTTTCGCTATAATATTAAATAAACGCCGGTGATTAACACTAAACCCACCCGTAAATTCAAAAATTCGAAAAATTTAAGCCTAAATCAGTTCAACAATTCCTGATAAATTAAGATTCTCAAAGTCTTAGGAAACTTTTCCCCTTCCAAAAATTGAATGTAGACGTCCCATAGAGTCCGGCTTGCCTCTCTGGCCGGGGCCGACTTTCTTACGTATCTCCTTGGGCTGTATTTCTCATACTTTTAGGCGACAAGCAGAGAGGGGTTGTCCCATAATCCACATACTCTATTAGCAGCGTTGTGGTTTGTGGAGCGCAGAGGATTATAACTGGTACTTTGATCAGCAGTCCGCTGTGTCTTTAATACATATGAAAGTAGATTAAAGGAAATGTCCAGTAGTTAATAAGATGTGTGTGAAAGTAAATTAATGAAGCCTGTATCATAAAGGGAAAGTCAACTGTTATTCCCTGTCATTGAGATTGTAGGGAGAAACCTCTGACTTGGTGAGATATGGAGATTTCACAAATGGGGTTGTCAGAAGCTCTTTGCTCTTTCCGCAAATGCTTTTCAGCCCCTTCATTCTGTGAATACTTGGAGGGAGTTGTGGAGAGCAGGTGCTAACCAACTCCAAATCGTATGGAACAGCAGTAGTAAATTAAAGAAACGTGAAAAGAAACCATCGAAGTTAGATCTATTGGTGCCTTGGTTCCCACCATGGAGGATTATATTCCTGGTGTCCGCTGGCGTAGAGTATGATTCTTGGGAACCACCACGATGGAGCTGATTCTTGGGTGACCATCACAGGAGTTGATTCTTGGGGACACCACCATATGAAGTTGAAATCTTAGTGCCCGTACCAGTAAGAGGTTGATTCATGGGCTACTGCCAGTGGAGAGATACTTTAGGATTCACCAGTTGGAATGATTCTTGTGGTCGACCAGTGGAGTATGCATACTTGGGGTCCACCGTAGTAGATGAACGTTCCGTGGGGTCCAGCCAGTGGAGCTGATTCTTGCGAAGGTCGACAGTTCACAATGATTTGATTCGTTTGGGTCCCACCAATGAGTTGATTCGCTGAGGCCTACCAGTAGAGGAGATTCCTTGTCCCTGCCTGCGGAGTATGATACTTAGGATTCACCAATTGAGAATAGTGTTATGATCTAATAGCGTTTGTAGGCCTAAATTACGAGATCGATATCATAGTCGATTAGTCCCGACGGTCCGCTTTATCTATAAAGTGTTTTTCAAATAGATTGAGTCATTACGATATTATATGCGCGATGAACCATTAGAGTCCCAATGGGAAGCAACCTAACACCTTCAGTTATTATACTACCCACACATGGCTGGAGAATCATGAAATTAACATCCCGCACGAACAGTCAAATGGAATACGTGCTACATTCTTAGAGACGGCAACCAAACACGTAAGGTTTATAAAAGTCAAACAGAAATAATCAGTCACAGAACACAGATACGAAACCATTTTATACTATCCCCTTATCTCTTGTACCTACATTAGCCTTACCCTAAAACCTGCATCACCAACAAATTAAAAAGTGCCAAGAAGCAGGTATGATTTGAACCATCATTTTTACCTTGAATGAACTGGACATTGAAATATCCCTGTCCCTGAACCCGCAGCATGAGCCCCAAACCTGCAGAACCCCCACATTTAAAAAGTGTGCCAGAAAATAGAGTCATTCAACCACCATTTTAAGTTGAACTGGAACAATGACTATAACCTGTTCCTGGGCCACAGCATAGCCCCCAAACCAGCATGACCCCCACATTTAAAAAAGAGTGCCGTAAAAAGGAGTCTTTCAAACCACCATTATAAGTAGAACTGGACATGACTATACCCCTGTCCTGTGCCACAGCAATACCCCAAACCCTCAAGACCCCCCCATTTAAAAAGTGCCGGAAAAAGGAGTCTTTCACCACCATAATAGTTTCACTGTACATTGAACTAAACCTGTCCCTGGGCACCAGCATGAGCCCCAAACCTGCATTACCCCCTACATTTAAAAAGTGCCCCCGAAAAAGGATCATGTCAACCACCATTTTAGTTGAACTTGACCCCATAGACAATTAACCTGTCCTGGCCACAGCATGACCCAGGGCCAATTTACAGTGGTGCGGTAGAAAAAGCCCATGGCTGGCGTCCGTCATCTATACCACGCAGGTTAAAAATCCCAGATGACGCAGCAACGAAAACAGACGTGCTGAAGCAGAGTGCGGAAAAGCGGAAGTGTGAGAACTCCAGCCTTCCTCTGTACACATACAATACCTGTGGTAGCTCTTGCCCCTCGCGTATGTGATGTGGAACCAATAGAGCTACTTTGTAAATACTGTGTTTGTGTAAACAGCTCTGTTACACCCAGGTTGCCCTTTAATCTTGGCATTCTATTTTCTCATTTTAACTCAATCGTGCTGGATGGAAATGGTCTCATGCGTACTTTTGAACACTGTCCCGTGCTCCATACTTCCATGTCCTTCTGTGAATAACCCTACATCTGGTCAAGTATTTCCCCTGTACCTTCCCTTGTACAATTCAGAGAATTTTTTTAACCAGCTTATTTTTGTACAATGCAATTTTTTTAGTACTTTAATTCAAGAAAACACATTTTTTAAAATAGGGATGGAATCCCACCATGTCATTGTTTTCTCTTTTTTTCATTGTATTAAATTGGGTTTGACTCAATACAGGGATTGATAGCTATGTTAAAGATCTTGCAAAAACAAGTTCTTTTGCAACATTAGTCCATTAACAGTGTCCTACCCTAAATCCTGTTTCTGACAGCACCATCACCCTTGACCACTCATGACCAAATTGGTGAAGAACAAATGTCTGTTAGAAACAACATAATTTAGAATCGGACCTTTAGTAATAAGCTGCATGACACTAGCAAAATGGCTCCCCCCAAAAAATCAAAGCATCGACCTTGAGCCACTTTGGTCAATTGGAAGTAACGAAATGACTGTTTAGAAACAACATTTTTTTTAGAAAAGACCTGTAGTATAGCTGCATGGTTCACAGCCAAATGCCCCAAAAATTCAAAGCATCGACCCATGGCCTCTCTGTTCCAATTGTGAAGAACAAATGTCTGTTCTAAACAATACTTATATTAATAATAGCCTGTAGTTATTTGCAGCAATTTCAAAGCAGCATGACTCCAAAAAATTATAAAAAATTACATCTCAGCCCACTGTTAAAATTGTGAGGGAGGAATGCCACTTAGACGCACATTATCTGTTCCAAAGACCATGATATTGCCTGTATCTCAACAGCAACATGACCACAAATACCATTGGACAAAGCGAAACTTCATAAGATAAAGTGAGTAAAAGGAAAACGTTGTTTTTCATGAAACTTGCTGGTCCTTATTTACAGTCTCCTCACCAGCAAAACCACAAAATTAACTGTTGGTGAAAAGAGAATAAAAATTGCAGTAAAAAATGATACATTTTAAAAAAAAAGTTTTCAAGAGGAACCATTCAGTTTGAAAAGGAAATGTGAAGTAGACCGTCAACTAATCGGTGACCTCGGCAATTGGGCGCCCTAACATCAATCAGAGATCCATGCCTGATTCAATCTTATGAAATTCCAAAACAGATCCACATTATCTGTGGAAAGCCGGATGCTTTGTCAGTAATGACTACTCCCACTGTGCTAAGGTCCGCATCAGATATGACGCTGTGCTGCTGGGCAGGACAACACCTCTATGGGCGTGACGAGCCCAAGCTCGAGCCATTCCGTCCCATTTTGATACCAAAGTCTATTGGGTCCGGAACACATGCAAAAACATCGGTGTTGAGACGCAGATAGTCGTTGCACCCATGTATCTTAAGCTGATACTCCTGTGTGTTGGATGTGTGCCCTTGCATTGCATGGCGTTGGTGAGGTGGTAAACAAAGAATTGCCAAGGTCCACCCCATTAGGCATCTGCCACCTTGCCTGCTGCTGCCGCACCGCCTAACTTGGCCACTTCTAGTCTACTGCTGTCCAACTCGCTGATGTTTGTTTCCCCCGTGACATTTTGGGAACGTGAAGCAGGACGCAACAGATGTCCCTCCAGATGATCAATCCGCAAGGTCTCCAAATCCTGCAATTTACTCTCTATTTTGGGTGAGGGGGGGAAGGAAAGTGCGATTTATTGTTGTTAAAACCGGTATCCAGGAGGTGGCCACCCAGTAACTGTAGACATTTTGATGGCCAAATGAGATGATCAATTTGCGAGTAAATGGAGCATGAGACCAGCACTCATGTGATAGATGGAGCCTTGATTTCCCAAGCCACTGGTCCGAGGGGCACTAAGCAAACTGAACTTCCTCATCTTCCTCCTCCGCCTCAAATTACGCGCCAAAACCCCCCCCCCCACCATCTTTCCAGCAGGGACCGGTAACAGCATCGGAGTCTAGGAATACCACCTCCTTCACTCCTCCTCCGCTGCCTCCGGCACAGCTTTCAACACAAAGCCCTGACTTGCCTGATATGAATGCATCCCTGAGATCTTGATGCGCCACCTTGCAGCTAGCTCTGGTACCCCCGAACCACAGCCTAATGAAGACCGATGAAATTTGTGAAACTGTCGGTCCTAGTGGATTTTACGGAGAGGAAAGGCTCCGTGTCCGCAACTGTGTCCGTCTCCTCCTCCGTCGCTGGCGGGACCTGTTGATTCCAGAGTGACCAAACGATCGTTCCAGAACTAAGATCCCACCAATGCTCATGCTGACAAGGCAATGTCCGCACTGACCATTTTTGTGTGGCTTCTTCAAAACTTCAAGAGATGGTGCATAGCACTTTCACACCTGCCTCCACTTTCGGTGGTTTCAACCCACCCCCCCCGAGGTTCCCGCAACTCGCTGCTTTTCAGGCCATGTGAACTTTTTCGTACATCACTTAATGGCAATTGCGCAGGCTGCCACAATCGGCTGAAGCATGTTGGAGGGTGGAAATCCACGTGTTGCCATAAATGACGTCCAACAATGAACGGTTGACTGGGGAGGCTGAGCTGACGCTGCAAAACGCAGTCCAGGCGGACGAAAAAAAGCATGGTGCGAACGGCGGAAGTGCAATGCAGACCTCGAGGCCTTCTTCAGCTAGGCCGTCCCAGACCCGGGTAGCTCTTTAGAAATTTCTGGACGACAAGGTTCATGACATTTGCCAGGCAAGGGATGTGCCCTCCAGCCTACCGATCATAAGGGCGGCCAGCAGATTTCGCCCCGTTATCCTCACACCACCTTGCCTGGCACAAGGTTCTTTTCACCCTGCCACACTCGGTTCTCGGTTGCTTAGAGCCTCCACCAGCTCCTGACCTGTGTTTGACGTACCACCCAAGGCAGATTAATTTTCCAAACCCCTGCCAGGTGTCTCGGCACTGATGCCACCAGAGGAACCTTGGAGAAAAGAGCCCTGCACCATCCCTTCGGTATTTGAAGAGCGTGCGCCGATCCTGAAGCACCGACCACCCCCAGAGACATCCACCCAGCCTCACCCAGTGAGCTGTCACAGAGATATAGCGGCCTGGGCCGTGCTTACTAGTCCATTGGTCGGATGTAGATGGACTTTTTCCCGGACACAGATTGGCAGACAACAGCGCTTGAAATTTTAGATGACACGTGGCTGGCCAGGGCATGACGGCCTTTTCTGGCAAAGAAATGCCTGCCCGGCATCTGGTATTGGGGGCAAGCGAGGGCCATGACGTGGCGGAAACCATCTGTGTCCACCATACGGAAAGGCAACATTTCCCAAGGCCAAAAAGCCTGGCAATGCCGACCAAACCAGCTTATTGGCTTTGGATGGTTTTGGGTTAAAATTGTTTTCTTCTGCACCCAAACTGGAAGACAGAAGGCTGGCTGCTAGACAGGTCAGACTTTACTGCGTTCAGTGTCGTCCACCTGGCGGAAGGAGAAGGGGTAGGATGGGTCCCCTGGTGGTGCTGGTGGTACTTCTCACACGGGGCGACGGTGGAGGCAGAAGCGGATGCTGATTCCCTGAACCAATGACTCTGATAGACATGGCACTGAGGAACGCTGGAGGTGGCGGAGGAGAGAGGCGGAGCCAGAGGGTGTGACAGTGGTTGGAGGCCCGGCGATCGTTCCTGGCCTTTTTTGGGGCCCAAGTGGTTCCCTCCATTTCAACTCATGCATATTCCGCAGCAATGTGGACTATACAGTGTTGGAGGTGGTAAACCACTTAAGGTTCTTTTCTTGCCTCTACTTATGTCGTTTACCGCAACAGGCGGCATAGTGAACATCGCTGGTGAATCAAGAGGCTTTGCTCAAAGAAAGGCCCAGGCTTGAGAGGTCCTGGACCTTTTTTGATGGCGATAAGCGATGAGCTGGGGTTTGCGCTGACCCGTGCTGCGGAATCATATCAGCGGGGAACTTCTGCCGACACCAGCCCTCTTTCTTCCCTTTTTGGTGGCGGGACCCATATTGACACTACTCCATCGTCCTACCACTCGTCCACTGATTGAAGCGCACGCAAGCAAATTCTGCGGAAAAGACCAGGGATTGGATCCACAATGTCGTCATCATCAATCATCATCAACAAAGTGTGACTTGTCGTCCTTACTTTCTGCATCTAGATCTGCGGGCTACAATCAAGAGGCACTGCAAGAACTAGTGGGGGGGGGGGGGGGGGCCGACCGCCCGGAATTATTTGCCGATTGACCGGCTTCCCCTTACACCTCCTCAGATGGCATCAGATAACTGGCGTCAGAGCAGACATGAAAGATCATCCTTTTTTGGCCTCTTGAATCTTTTAACAAGCCTTCTGAACGCCCAACCGGCATTTTGTCATCAAAGAGTTCTTCAGAAAAATTGTATATAATCCAACAAGCTGGGTGGGTACAAACTAGTTGACATTAGGGCCTGCTTCATGTTGGACAGATTCTGATGATGCTTGATGACTGACATTTGTTGGCCGTTACTGCGTGAGTACGGATGAGGTAAAGACTGCTATATGCAGGTTGCATTAACCCACTGAAGTGGACAGATTGGCGACATGTTCGTAACTTAGATTCCACAGGCCCTGACCCATAGCGATGAACAGCCCTGACAGGTCCCTAGCAACGATGATCCCTGGCATGTCTTGTTGTCGCCACACTGGAAGGAGCACCTTCTCTCGTACCTCATCTACCCCATGTGCTAACCCCCCTCTATTTCTCGCTTACCACCCTGTCATTTCGCTTCCATGTATCAGAAATATAAAAATTTGAGAAGGTATGGAATCCGTTATTGGAAAGACCTCTTAATAAAATACGGCAAATCCACAGCTATTCTCACAAATCCCTCAATCAAAACAAAATTGCTGGATTCAAAAATAAACAACTGCCAGGTGTCAATCAACAAATCTGGACTGGGCACAAGACAAAAAAAAACACGTACTGTTATAGATTTGATATAATAAACCGGTATATATTTGCACCTTTCCAAATTCACCTGTTGTGAATTAAAATGCTGTTTTTAAGAATTACGTAGATGTCTATGCGTACAATGGAACAGTGCTGGGTGCGCAAAAAAGTCCAAAAAACAACTAACTGTTATGTTTTGATATAATAAAAAACGGTATTTTTTTGAGCACCTTTCAATTCACCTGTGGTGAATATAGAATTGCTGTTTTAAGATTTACGTAGATGCCTGCGTCAAAGAACATTGCTGGTGCGCAAAAGTCAAAACACGAAACTGTTTATGTATGTGAAATATAAAAAACGTTAATTTTTTATGCATCCTTACAATTGCACGCTGTGGTGAATATAGAATTGCTGTTTATATTTAACGTAGATTTCTGCGTCAATGAACAGTGCTGGGGTGCGCAAAAGTTCAAAAAAAAAACACTTACTGTGATGTTTTCGTACGATACAAACCCTATATTTGGGCAACAAACCAACCCTGTGCTGACTACAAATACTTGGTTTGTAATTTTAATTGCAAGGTGGATATATCAACAGTCACAGGTGTAAATGGGTAAAATGAACACCTAACTGAAATGAAAACAGATAATAAAAGAGTGAGTTTTGCAGCTAACAAAAGACCTGCAGTAACTATAAATGATGTGTACCCAATCTAAGGTATCAAGGCTTGCCCAATATCCATGAGAATATTGTCAATATCAAACAGTTAAAATAATAAAGATATCCACTACAATGTCTACACTAAGTTCCCTTGTGAACTTTATCCATTTCTTTATATATAAGCTTGTCCCTGTGTAGCCCGCTGGGGGGGCCCCCCCCGCCTCCCCTCCGTGACTTTACAAGCGGTGATGCCAGCTTAAAATTCTCAAGCTAAATACATAAAATATTCAAATCTCAAATCTAACAAAATTGGAAGGATTCACAGCTAATAGTAGAATGGTTTCTCTGTCCAGAAATAACTAAGTGTTGCTGAGCTGTTTTGGGGCCACAGGCCAGAGCGCAATTTCCATCCCTAGTAGACCTGAGAGACCAGCTAGAGGCTGAAAACAGGAAACCTGTTCTAATGTTAAAACGAGGTCAATGTGGATTTTTACCATCCCAATCGCAACCATCATACACATCCCATTTCCATGACGTCGCACTACACTCATCTCACACCCTGCTCTATTTCTGGTAAACTGATTTGCTGGCCGCCAAAATTACAGGGAAGCGCCGAAAAAGGCGCGATCTCTTAATAGAAGATAGATGCACAGATTTTAACCTTAATTATCGCATGATCTGGAAATTTTCGATCACCATAAAAACCTTGCCGATTTAAATTTTGTCGAAAAAAAATCGCTCACACAGTGGAGAAAATTCTTGGGGCCCACCAGTGAAGGGTTTGATTGGGTTCCTTTTGGGGGGGAAACGGTGTTCTCAGGGGGGGTCCCCCAAACCTTCTAGTTTTTTTCTTCACAACGATCCCTTCTTAGGAGGCAGATTGTGGGCCTTGGGTTTTGGATGGCCCTTCGACATTAGCACCTTCCCTGAGGGAATGCCCTTGTCAATGATGTCACGTCTTTTTTCCCTAGGGAAAAGGGACAGAATGGGGGATTCCAAAGGTAGAGAGGATTTTGGAAGCCTCCAGGGGGCCCAAAATTTAAACCCAAATTTTGTGGAAAGTCTATTTTGGAGAGGGGGGGATTGCACTTTGACTTCCAACACCCCCCCTGTACCCCCGGAAACAGTGAAGACTTAGGATTGATTTCGGCCCGGGTGATTACCTAAAAAAATTGAGGGAAAAAGGCTAACAAATTTCCAGAAGGTGGACCGATGGGGAAAGGGTTGTCGTTAATCCTAGAGAGAGAGAATTCCCGATCAAATATTTTCCCGCTCCCCCTTATTCTCTAAAGCGTGTGCCTTTGCCTGAGTTTCTCTGGCCGCAGGTTTTCAATCTTTCTTCCAGATTTGTGGGGGAACAGAAGAACCAAATCAGGAGAGAGGTGAAAACCCTACGTTCTTGGGGAAATGGGGCCCTCCTCTTTTTTGGGGGGGTTTTCCTGCGGGAATGGTTCCAGCCTTACTTTCGGGAATGGGGTTGGGGGCTAAGTGAAGAATTTTGAAAAACCACGCGAGTATTTCCGGCTTATTTCCTGACGTTGAAGATATCTCCCGGGGGGGTCTGGGGGGGAAATTTTAAGAACTCTGGAGGGGTATTGTCGCCCTTTCCCCGGAGCCATTGGCCCTAAATGTTGCCCACCCGGGGAAATTGGGGACGGGTTTTTGGTTTCTAATTTTCGACGGGAACCTTTAAAGGTTTGGGATATGGCCTGGCGCGCTTCCAGGGAAAGTATATGTAAGTGGTAAGTGAAGTTCAGTTTTCTGATTTTGGGGGTTGTCCCTGGGGGTGGGGGAAATCTTTGGAGGGCATGGGTTTTCTGCTTCACTGTCCTTCAATATAGAATTTGCATTTCTTACAAAAACCAAAAAAGGCCATACTTACAGCTCAATGGCTGAACTGAGAGGGAAAAACACGGCCCTTGGAAAGTAAACAGTGCAGGTAATTGTGAGCAGGCTCCACACCCCCCACTAGGGGGGGCTATTAGATGAAAAAACTGCAAAAATTTAAAACCTTTTTCAAAAAAGTATGCAAAAAACCACAATATAATACAGGGGGAGGTTCACAAATGAAAAAATATGATAAGAAAACCCCACCCACACTTTTATGCTGAGGGGGGGGGTTTGGTTTTTAAAAATTGCATTAGACAAGGCAATACAAAGGGGCCATTTAACGATATGTCTGTGCACCATGGGGTTAAACCTATACCCCTTTATTCCATTGGGCGGGTGCCCAGCACTTTAAGGGTCCAACACAAAATACAGAAAACCCCCGCCCCCCATATTTTGGGGAAAAAAAATGACATCCAAAAACTTAAAATAGGGGTTTTTGTAATACAGGGGCCCATATACGAAGCTCGCAAAACACTCAAGGCCCTAATTATTACGATTCCCTAACTAAAAATTTACAGAAAAATCACAGTAAAATGGAACTTTATTTACTCAAAAAACAAACAAAGGGACATACTTATAGCTCAATGGCCGGACTAGAGACTGAACCCATAGAAGGCAACACAGGCCCAATTTGGCTCTTGCTTTTTCTTACCGAGTTTTTTTTTTCTTTTTAAATAAGAAAAGATGGGGTAATTTGGATTTTCATTTGATTCATTTGTAAGTGTTTAAGGTGTATGCGGTATTAACACAAAAAGTAAAAAAAAAAATAGATAAGGGTAGGATAGATAGGCTGGGAGGGTGTGAATAGGGGGGAGGGGAAGAAAGGAGACTGGTCCCTGTCCAAATTAACTATGAGGGACATAGACTCTGGAAAAACCAGCCCTTTGGGAGTCACTTTCGGGGAAAATGGTGGGGAAAAGAGGGGGGGGGGGAGTTGGAAATTTTTTAAAATTTTTAAAAATAAAAAAAGAGGAAATCATGAGTGGGGGCCAGTAAAGAATATAAAAAGGGGAATTTGGGAAAGGGGGTAAAATTAGGAGAGAATGTGGAAGTATGAATGGGAATATGGACCCGTGGAAAAGAAGTCAATTTTTAAAAAAACAAAAGGGTCAGTTTCTCTTTTTGTAAATACTTAAATATTTTTATTTAAAATTTTTTATTTGGTATTGTAAAGTCCATCATAAAAAAGAGCTTTTTTTTTTTTGTCTAGGTAGTTCCCCGAAGGAGAGCGGAGGGTTTCTCCATTTTGTTCTATGGGATTCCCCGTACGGGGAGCGCGTGTTCTCCATTCTGTTTATGGGAGTTCCCAGTACAGGGGAGCGCTGGTTCTCCATTCTGTTTTTGGGGTTCCCGTAAAGGGGGGCGCTGTGTTCTCCATTCTTTTATGGGATTCCCATACAGGGAGCGCTTGTTCTCCTTCTGTTTATGGAGTTCCCCTACAGGGGACGCTGTTTCCATTCGTTTTTGGGATTTCCCCGTAAAGGGGGGGCTTGTTCTCCTTCGTTTTCTAGGGAGTTCCCATACAGGGGGCCTGTGTTTCCTTCTGTTTTATGGGAGTTCCCCAGTACAGGGGAGGCTGGTTCTCCATTCTGTTCTATGGGAGTTCCCAGTACAGGGGGGCGCTGTTTTCCATTCTGTTTATGGGGGGTTCCCAGTACAGGGGGAGCGTGTGTTCTCCATTCGTTTTTATGGGTTCCCAATACAGGGGGGCGTTGTGTTCTCCCTTCTTTCCCATGGAAGTTCCCAGTACAGGGGAGCGCTGGTTTTTCCATTCTGCTCTTGGGGGTTCCGGTAAAGGGGAGTTGTGTTCTCCCTCTGTCCTAGGAAGTTCCCGTACAGGGGAGGCTGTGTTTTCCCCCTGTCCTAGGAAGTTCCCAGTACAGGGGGGGGACTGTGTTCTCCATTCTGCTCTATGGGAGTTCCCAGTTTACGGGGGAGCGCTTTGTTTCCCTTTGTTCTTTGGGGTTCCCAGTAAGAGGGGAGCGTGTGTTAGCCGGCTCAAAATCCCATAGAACAGTTTTGGGGGTTTGTCGCATGCGCAAAAAGGCTCTCATTATAGCTAAAATTTTTTGGGGGCCCCTTCCCAAAAAGGTGGGGGCCCATAGGTGGGACTTCAAATATCAGTTTGAAGGGGCCTATCCTATCCCTTTGCATAAATAATCAAGCAATGAGAATGAAAAAAGAACTTTTCTCCGATTGTCCCCTTTGGTTTGACCTTGGGGGTTTCCCCCCTTCCACTTAAAAATCGATTTTGGATTTACCGCTGGCTGATTTACTTTCGTGACCAACATGTAAATAAGTTAAAATGTAAAAGGTCTCTTTTTTTTCCGTTCTAGCAGGAAAGGGGGTGCAGTTTATGCAAGAGAGGGGCGTCGGAGTGGCAGCTCAATCGAAGCGCACATTGTTAGGTTAAAAATACAAAGTAACACAAAATTATTATGTGAAAGTGTTTATTCGCATGAAATTGGGAAAAAATATTTTGCTGCAAAAAATGATGAGGTAAAGGGGTCACGCTGACTGTCGTGACATTAGGCAGTTTATGCAAAAAAACCGGGAAAGTGCTTATTGCCGGCTGCAAAAAATTTCCGGGGAAAGAGAAAATTGTAATTTTATTGTCAAAAAATTCTCCCCCTTTTTATCTGCAAAGTTTAAGGGGGTATCTGGAAATAAGGGTTTTTTCAGAGGGGGGGCCACCCCCACAGCGCCCTCCTACTGTTTTCGGCGGGTGTTACATTTTATAAATGCAATTTTTCTCTCTCTTGACATGAAAATCAGAATAAAACCCTTTCCCGTTTTAGGAATTGGAACCAAAATATTTCATTAGCCAAAAACAGAGAATGAGAGGGAGAATTTTTAAAAGGATTTTTTTTTACTTTCTGCAAAGACAAAAATTTTTTCCATACATGGGATGAAATCCGCCTTTAACAATTTGGGACCGCCCAAAAAGTGAGGTTAGGTCTTTTGGGAAACTTTGATAGGGTTTTTTGGCAACATCTGAGTTAATTAGAGACCAAATTGGATGATTTTATTGCACACCAGAAACACACTGCTTCGTGTGTAACATATGGAAAGTAAAGAAACCCCCAAGTATTAGGAAAGAATGTGGGTTTGCCAAGTCTGGGTCATCCTTGAGCGCAATTTCCCAAAACCTGAAGGGGCCTCGTTCTTTGTCAAACAATTATACACAATTACAAACAAGATGGGAATGTCCGGTCATCATACCGCTCAGGAAGGAGACGGGTTCTGTGTCTCAGAGATGAATGTGCTTTGGTCCAACATGTGCATATCAACCCAAGAACAAAAGCAAAAGACTTTGTGAAGATGCCGACGGAAGCTGGAAAGATTGTGTCAGTATCCAGAGTGAAACAAGTTCTGTATCAACATGGGTTGAAAGGCCGCTCTGCCAGGAAGAAACCATTACTCCAAAAGAAACATAAAAAATACAGATTAATGTTTGCAGATGCAAACAGGAGCAAAAACCTACATTTCTGGGGACATGTCCTGTGGTCTGACGAAACTAAAATTCAACTGTTTGGCCAAAATGACCATCGTTACGTTTGGAGGAAAAAGGGAAAAGCTTGGAAGTCTAAGAACACCATCCCAACTGTGAAACACGGAGGCGGCAGCATCATGCTGTGGGGTTGTTTTGCTGCAGGAGGGACTGGTGCACTTCACAAAATAGATGCATCATGAGGACAGAAGATTATGTGGCAATACTGAAGCAACATCTCAAAACATTGGCCAGGAAAGTAAAGCTTGGGCAGAAATGGGTCTTCCAAATGGACAATGACCTGAAGATACTTCCAAACTGGTTACAAAGTGGCTTAAGGAGAACCAAGTCACTGTTTTGGAGCGGCCATCACAAAGCCCTGATCTCAATCCTATTGGAAATTAATGGACAAGCTGAAAAGTCAGGAGCGAGCAAGATGACCCCCAAACATGGCTCAGTGACACCAGTTCTGTCAGGAGGAAGGGGCCAAAATTCCTACCAACTATCGTGAGAAGCTTGTGGAAGGATCCAAAACGTTGATCCAAATCCTACAGTTTAACGGCAAACCCACCAAATACTAATGAAATGGATGGAAACTTCTGACTTTGCAGAAAGTAATAAAAATTCTCCCTCTCATTATTCTGGCATTTGGCAAATATACCGTGTATACTTGAGTATAAGTTGACCTGAATATAAGCCGAGGCACCTAATTTTACCACAAAAACTGGAAAAACGTATTGACTCGAGTAGAAGCCTAGGGTGGGAAATGCAGCGGCTACTGGTATATTTCAAAAATAAAAATGGATACCAATAAAATTACATAGGCAGGTATAGACATTTTAATGTCCCCCATAGGCAGGTAGAGGCAGGTATATGTCCCCCATAGACAGGTATATGTACCCCAAAGGCAGGTATAGGCCGGTATATGTCCGCTATAGGCAGGTATATGTCCCCCATAGGCAGGTATAGGCTGGTATATGTCCCCGATAGGCAGGTATATGTCCCCCATAGGCAGGTAGAGTCCGATATATGTCCCCCAAAAAGGCAGGAGTAGAAAGGAGGTATATTGTCCTCCATAGGCAGGTATAGGCAGGTATATGTCCTCCATAGGCATGTATATGTCCCCCATAGGCAGGTAGAGGCAGGTATATGTCCCCCACAGGTAGGTATAGACAGGTATCCCAATAGGCAGTTTAATATCCCCCATAGGCAGGTATAGGCAGGTATATGTCCCACATAGGCAGGTATATGTCCCCCATAGGCAGGTATAGGCTGGTATATATCCTCCATAGGCAGTTATAGGCGGTACATGTCCCTCATAGGCAGGTATAAGCAGGTATATGTCTCCCATAAGCAGGTAGAGGCAGGTATAGGCAGGGTTTTAAAAAAAAAAATAATAATACAAATACTCCCCTTTCTCCCCTGCTGCTCCAAGGCACTCAATCTTCTGGCACAGGCGACTTCCAGAGTCCTCTGCGGAGCATGGAGTGCTCGCTCTCTGCTCCACAATACTTTCTTCGGCTGTATGCACTCTCAGGAGTTGCATACAGCTGTAGCGATCCCCGGGTCATGGCAGTGCCCAGACGCTGATGGGTTATACTCGAATATATACGGTAAATAATTCTGTTAATCCTAATTGACCTAAAACGGGGAAGGTTTATTCCGATTTCATGTCGGAGAGTGAGAAAAACCTGCAGATGGGGCTTTATATAGAGGGGATGGGAACAACCTGCAGATGGGGCTTTATATAGAGGGGATGGGAACAACCTGCAGATGGGGCTTTATATAGAGGGGAGGGGAAACCTGCAGCTGGGGCTTTATATAGAGGCGAGGGAAAACTGCTGGGGTTTTACAAAAATGTTATTTCAGTTTTCCATAATGCGCACACACCCCGCTGCAATGTCTATATATACAAAGACTAATCCGCCCGGTTATTAAAAATCGAACTTGAACCACCATCTAGTCGACTATGACTAGGAACCACTATTACCCAAAAACAGGACCAATTGGTAGGCACCGGTGTCTGCAGGCGGCGCAGACTGGATATTACCTTTTTTACTTACAATTGGAGTGTACTAATCTGAAGACTGAAAATTCCTCCAAAGGGGCCAAAGTAAACCAAATTACACAGCCCAACTGAATTGTTACCTCCCTACACTGACCAATTAAACAAACAGGCTTGGCAGAAGTAAATACTATTAGTGTCTTGTGGTAGACTCTTTGTAACAGCTTGGGAGAGTTTACACTAACAGTTAAGTTGACATTTAGTGGTAATCCTTTCCCGCGTACAAAGTTTTTGTAAGGGCCAAAAAAATGCTCATCCCCAGGATACCGACATGTCGCCACTAAATTTCTGATCCAATACCAGTATTTCAAGTCCTGCACAGATGAAAATACCTGACAAATTGCCAAAAATCCTGCACCAATCATGAAACCCTAAAATATCACCACCAATAAAGATACTCCCAATTTAAGGACCCCCATATTGTTACTAAAAAACTTACAAAAAAGACCCAACTATTACCTCAATACAGTGACCACAAGACGTACCAGTGTACACAGGACTCTGATTACATATACCACCGCAATACAATGGACCATATAGTGGCAGATACCAGTTGTAAGAGACCCCTGCAGACATGTAATTACTCATACAGTACCATTAGTGTAGACACCAGTGTACACAGACTTCAGACTGATATTACCTCCATACGTGACCATATAGTGGTAGACACCAGTGTACACAGGGTCGCAGACTGTATATTACCTCCATACAGTGACCATTAGTGGTAGACACCAAAGTACACAGGTCTGCAGCTGTAATTCCACCCATACAGTGCCATATTGGTGCACCCGTGTTCACAGGCAGGGCCGGGACAAGGCATTTTTGGGGCCCCAGGCAAGTGAGCCAAAAAATGGTCCCCCCACACACTAAATTTCCCTCTCCCCTGCGCCAGGTCCGGGGCACTAATTTTCTGCTATCCCACATAGCTCCAGTCCATCTCCTCAGCAGTCACTGCAAATGAAAATCAGCCCCGACAAATTTGCTTTTTTTAAAATCGCTCCCCTCCAAAAAATGCATGAATACCCCTAATATCGCCACCAAATAACCACCGATACATGGACCAACTCTACGGGGGACAAATGATTGTTACTAAAAAACCCTCCTAAAAAAACCCAAGACCCCAAATATTATCTTAAGGATAAAAAATCCTGCCCCCCTGACCAAACGCCTCAGCTGTACACAGGCTCTGTTTAAATTTTTCCACCGCCATACAGGCACCATATAGTGGTAATACTATTGAAGTAACGCTTGCAGACATATAAGTGTTAAAGCGTTACATTAGTGACTCACAGGAACATAATTTCTGATCAGCGTTTTCCCTTTTCCCCTTTTTTTCCCATCCGGTTCACCCCTTAAGCTGATTGCTCCCGGCCAATACGCGTCCCTGCAATTGGCCCAAAAATATCTTAGAATCCTCACATTTCCAGCAACTCCTTAAATTTGGGATATAAATCCCCCATCGGGCGGGTATATCTATTTTGTCCCCTTAGACAGGAAAGGAATAAATTGGGGGCACTAGCAGGTATAAGATAATGGTCATCTCAGGCGGGTAATAGATATTGGTCACTCTCAGGCGGTATATGATATAGGGTCCTTTTAGGCAGGTATATAGACTAGGGTCATCTCGGGCATTATAATATAGGGACACCAGGCAGGTATATTGATATGGGGGCATCTCAGGCAGGTAATTAATAGGGGCACCAGGCAGGTTATATACATAGGGGCTCAGGCAGGTATATAGGGGCACACAGGCAGTATATACTATAGGGGCTCAGGCAGGTATTAGCTAGGGGCCAAGGCGGGCTATGGGGCCAGGCAGGTGAAAGGGGCTAAACGCCATAAGGGGGCTCGGGCCGGGGTATAGGGGCTCAAGCAGTCGAAAAGGGGGCTCAGGCAGGCAAAGGGGGCCACGGGCAGCGTATGGGGCCACAGGCAGGCAATAGGGCTCAGGGGGCTAGGGGGGCCACGGGGCGGGCGTAGGGGGATTCAGGCAGGCGTAGGGGGGCCACGGGCAGGCGAAGGGGGCCACAGGCAGGCGAGGGGGGGCCCCCAGGCAGGCATGGGGGCCCAGGCAGGCTTTTGGGGGGGCCCAAAGTCAGGGTATGGGGGCCACAGACACGTAGGGGCCAAGGAAGGCGTATGGGGGCACAGGCGGGGCCGTAGGGGGGCACAGGGGCGTATATGGCCCAGGCGGGCAGGGGGCCACAGGGGGTGAAGGGGGCTAGGCAGGCGTATGGGGCCAAGGCGGGAATGTGGGCCAAGTCAGGCATTGGGGGGCCACACAGGCGTATGGGGCCAAAGGGAAGGCGTAGGGGCACAGGCAGGCAATGGGGGCACAGGCGGGCCCATAGGGGGGCCAAGGGCAGGCTATGGGGCTCAGGCAGGCGTAGGGGGGCGACAGGCAGGCATAGGGGGGCCCACGGGGCAGGCGTAATGGGGGCTCGGGCAGGTGTAGGGGGCCCAAAGGCAGGCGTATGGGGGGCCACGGCAGGCGTATGGACCCAAAGGGCAGGCTAGGGGGGTTCGGGCAGGCATATGGGCCACAGGCAGGCGAATGGGGGCCACAGGCGGGGGTTTGGGGGTCGGGAGGGTATGGAGCCACAACAGGCGTATGGGCCCCTCGGGGCGGCATAGGGACCACGGGCAGGCGTATAGGGGTCAGGCAGGATTAGGGCCCACGGGGCGGGCGTATGGGGGCCCAAAGGGAGGCTATGGGGGCCCACAAGCAGGCGTTAGGGGCCACGGGCGGGCCCCTATAGGGGGCCACAGGAAAGGGCGTAGGGGGGGCCACGGCAGGGGGTTTTTGGGGGCCACAAGCGGGCGTATGGGGGCCACAGGCAGGCATATAGGGGCCACAGGCAGGCGCATGGGCCCCACGGGTAGCATAGGGGCCACAGGCAGGCGTATGGGGGCCACAGGCAGAAAAAAAAAACAACATTTATCCCCCTTACCTGCTTCCCGGGCCGCGTCCTCTTCTGTTCTTTTCTTTTCCCCGGCCGCGCGCTCCTCCAGCAGCTCTTTGGGCCGGGCCTGTGCGCGCGTGCGCCCGAGGAGAGGCAGCTCGCATGCTCACTTCATCGCGAGCTGCCAGCTGAGCCCCCACGGGGGGCCGCGGCTGGTCCCAGCCTATGAGGGCCCGGGGGCCCCGCTGGTCGGCCCTGGGCTTTCCGAGGATCCACACTGCTGCGGGGCAGGGGCGCTCCCTCTGCCCGCAAACGCTCAAGAGACCGCCGCGCTTCAGGCCCACGGACGGCCTGGGGCCCGGCGGGTTTGGGCCTTGACCCGCCCCCTTAGGGGTAGGGAAAGGTAGGGGGCCCCCAGGCAATCGCCTACCTCTGCCCACCCCTTCCCCCTCTGTTCACAGGCTCGCAGACTGTATATTACCTATATACGTAAACCCTATTGTGGTAGGGGACCAGTATACACAAAATCTGCGACTGTAAAAAAAACTTCCAATATGACCCTATAGTGGGAGTTTTCCATTACACAGGCTCTGCAATTATATTACCTCCAACAGAGACCCTATAGTGGTAGACACCCTGTACACAAACTCTGCAGACGTTATTTCCTCCATATTGACCATAAGGGGGGAGTTACCCTGTACACAGCTCTGCAGACGTAATTACCTCCATACGGGGGACCATTATAGTGGTAGTAAAGTTGACAAAGCGTTTGCCACAAAAGATTTTTAGTGCAGTTCATTTAGGACTCCTGTGATGCTGATAGTTTTTCCCTTTCCCTTTTGTTTCTTATCCCTCCCCGATCATCGGACGTCCCCTCCCACCACAACCGTCCCTGCGAATTTACCATACAAAAATATTATATTTTTCATTTTTCCCCAACTTCTTACCAATTCCCCTCCATACGCCCAAAATAACTCCCCCTTTTTGGGGCCCCACACAGTAAAATTACCCAAAAATTTATAGTGCCCCCAGCTGATTTAGGGCCCCAGTTTTGTCACCAGTAGGGAAAAAAAACACCCAATATAGGCAAAACCTCCCCCCCTTTCAAAAAATTTAGTCAGGCAGCTTCTTTTAGGTAGATTACACCCTAAAAATTAGTCAAATAAACGGTAGATTCTTCCTATTAAGTAGGTAAAGTCCTCCTTCAGTATAGTGCCCCCTCTAGTACGTAGGTAAGTAGATAGGGCCAAAATTTTGTATTTTGGGCGGGTTTTAAACCGGGGGCCACTTATTTATGTAGGAGGTAGATGGGGCCCCTTTTTTAAGTTTTTTGGTAGGTGGGTAGATGGGGCCATTAAAGTATGGGGTAGGTAGATAGGCCAAATATAGTTTTTGGAAGGAAAGTTAGGGCCAAAAAATAGTATGTAGGAAGGTAGACAGGGCCCCCCTTTTTGTTGATAATTTAGATAGGGCCACTTTTTATTTAGTGGTGGGTTTAGATGGGGAAAAATTATAGTATGTGGTAGTTAGACAGGGCCATTTTAAAGTTTCTAGGTGGGGTTTTTGGGCCAAATTAAAGTTTTGAAGGTAGAAAAAAATAGGGCCAAATTATAGAAATGTGGCGGGTTTAATGGGGGCCAAAATTTAATATTTAGGCAGGAAAGAAAGGGGCCAATTAAAAAGAATTTTGACGGTAGATGGGGCCCAAAATTAAAAATTTGAAGGCGGGTTTATATGGGGCCAATTAAAAGAAAGTGGTGGGATAAAATAGGGCCAAATTTTAGAAAGTGGGCCCCGGTAGATGGGGGCCAAAATTATAGTAGGTAGGAGGTAGGTACATGGGGCAAATTATAGTTTGTGGGTTTAGAAATGGGGCCCAATTTAAGTAGGGAGGCATTTAGATGGGGCCCAAATTATGTATGGGGCATGTAGATAGGGCCACTTATGGGATTTTGGGGGTAGAAAGGGCCAAATTTATAGAAAGGGGTTTAAAATAGATAGATGGGGCCCCACTTATAATATTTTAGGCGGGTAGATAGGGCCAATTATAGTTGTAGGCATTTAGATAAGGCCAATTAAAATATGTAGGCAGGTAATAGGGCCAAAATTTAGTAGTAGGAAAGGGTAAAACAGGGCCATTTTATGTATTGAAAAATTAGATGGGGGCCACTTATAGTATGTAGGTAGGAAGAGGGGGCCCCTTAAAAAAATTAAAGGTAGTTAGACGGGGCCCCCTTATAGTATTTAGGTGGGTTTGATGGGGGCCCAATTATAGTTTTTTAGGTAGTTTAAATGGGGGCCTTTTATAGTATGTAGGCGGGTTTGTTTGGGGCCAAATTTTTTAAAAATGTGGGCAGGTAAAATGGGGCCAAAATTATATTATGAAAGACGGGTAGATAGGGCCAATTATAGTATGTAGGTAGATAGATAGGGCCAATTATAGTATGTAGGCAGGTAGGTACATAGGGCCAATTATAGTATGTAGGTAGAGGGGATAGGAAAATTATAATATGTAGGTGGGAGAGATGGGGCCCAATTATGTATGGGGGCAGGTAAATAGGGGCCACTTTTAGTATGAGGCGGGTTTAATAGGGCCCTTATAGTATGTAGGCAGGTAATAGGGCCACTTATAGTATTGGGGCGGGTAGATGGGGCCCCAAAAAAGTATGTGGGGCGGGTTAAAATTGGGAAAACCACTTATATTTATATGGGGTAGTTAGTTTGGGCCAATTATAGTTTGAGGCAGGAAACCTGGGGCCCCAATTTTATAGTAGGGCAGGTAGAAAGATAGGGCCTTTTTATATATGTGGGGTAGAAAAATGGGGCCCCAAATTATAGTTTGTGGGCGGGTAGATGGGGCCCCAATTATAAAAATTTTAGGCAGGTAGATTGGGCCTTTTATAGTATGTGGGGAAGGTAGATGGGGCCCAAATTTTTAATTTAGTAGGTAGATAGATGGGGCCCCCAATTATAGTATGTAGGCAGGTGGGTTTAATACCCCCCTTTAAATAGTATGTAGGAAAGGGAGATGGGGGCCCAAATTATAATTTTTTGGTTTAAGGGGATGGGGCCCCAATTATAGAAATGAAAGGCGGGGTACAAGGGCCACTTTTTGGTATTTTGGCGGTAGATAGGGCCCTTATAGTATGTAGGCGGGGTAGGAATGGGGAAAATTTTATAGAAAATTTTGGCAGGTAGAAAAGGGGCCACTTAAAAGATGTAGGCGGGGAAAATAGGACCATTTAAAAAGTATTTGGGTAGATAAAAATAGGGCCAATTATATTTGAAAGGGCCAAGGTCCTGGGGCCAATTTTTATTTTGCGGGGGTAGATAATGGGGCCCAAATTTTTAGTAGGGTAGGCCAGGAAAAATGGGGCCCTTTTTTGCATGCGGGTAGATAGAGGGGGCCCAATTATAGGGGGGATGAAAGGAAAGATGGGGCCAAAATTTTAAAGTTTTGTGGGCAGGTAATAGGGCCAATTATAGAAATCCCGGGAGATAGATAGGGCCAATTAAAGTATGAAAGATCGGGGAGGGGGGGGCCCAATTATAGAAAAGAAAGGAAAAAAAGGGGCCCCTTTTATAGAGGTTTTGGGCGGGTTTGGGATAGGGCCCAAAAATTATAGTAGGGAGGTAGAAAGATGGGGCCCAAATTTTTAGGGAATAGCAATTAAAAAAAAAAGGGCCAATTATAGAAATTGTAGGTTTTTAGATGGGGCCCAATTATAGTATTAGGCGGGTGATGGGGCCAATTTTATAGAAATGTAAAACAGGAAAGATGGGCCCCAATTTAGTTTTAGGTAGATGGGATAGGGCCCACTTATAGTATGTAGGTGGGTAAATAGGGCCAATTATGTATGTGGGTTTAGGTAAATGGGGCCCAATTTTTTGTATGTAGGAAAGATAGATGGGGCCCCATTTAAATAGTAGTAGGCAGGTAATAGGGGAACTTTTAGAAATGTAGGCAGGTACTGGGGCCCCCATTTTAAGTATGTAGGCAGATAAAAGGGGCCCTTTTTAAATAGTATGTAGGCGGGTTTTACATGGGGCCCCCTTATAGAAATGTAGGTAGATAGATAGGGCCCCATTTTAAAGTATGTGGGTTAGGTAAATGGGGGGCCCAAAATTTAATAGTATTTTGGGGTGGGTTTAAAGGGGGCCCAAAAATTATAGTTTGTAGGTAGATAGATAGGGCCTTATAAAGTATGTAGGCGGGTAGATGGGGGCCAAATTATAGTATGTAGGAGGTACTTTGGGGGCCATTTATAGTATGTGGGGCAGGTAGATAGGGGCCCCCTTAAATAGTTTTGTAGGCGGTTACTTAGGGCCACTTATAGAAATTGGGCGGGTTCATAGGGCAAATTTTAATAGAGTGGAAGTTTAATGGGGCCCAAATTTATAGTATGTAGGTAGATAGATAGGGCCACTTATAGTATGGGGAAAGGGTTTGATAGGGCCACTTTCGGGCTCCGCAAACCCCTCAGTCACTACTTTAAAACCCGCTCGGGAGAAAAGGGTCTGGTCATTCTGAGGCAGCAGCTTGGGCCCCCCTGGGGTGGCGGCCCCCTGAAAACAGCCACAATGGCTGCTCGACAGTTGTTACCCCCCTAAAAAAAAAATCATACTTACCCCCCGTTCATCCCCCTACTGGTTTGTACACTGAATTTCTTGATCAGTTTACAGGAGCAGCGGTTTCACGAAACAATAAAAACCCTTTTTCCCCTGTACTTCCGGGAAGTCATGGGGCGGAAAACCCCCCGGGGAGTAAACGGGAGGTCCAGGAGGTGAGTGGGATTGTTATATTTTTTCCCAAAACCCTGACCGACCAACTCCCCTGCTTAACCCCCAAAAACCCCCCTTTTAAAATAAAAAAAATTTCCCCCTGCAAAAAAATGCAACATGAAAACCCAGTGGTAGAGTCTGAGTTTGGGGTTAAAAGTCAAGTTTTGGGTCAGGGATGGGATTAGAGTTAAAGTTTAGACATAGGGTTAGTGACGGGGTTAATCAAAGGGGGGTTTGGGAATTTTGGGATAAGGTTAGGGGGGGAATTGGTTAGGGAAAAGGGAAGGAATAGGGAAAAGGGGGTTAGGGGGGGGTTTTTGGGATTGATGGGGTTAGGGGATGGGGGCAGGATTAGGGGTTTTGGTTTTGGGGGTGGGGAAAGGATTTTTTGGGGAAGGGGTTTGGGTCCCGGGTTTTTAAAATTTAGATAAAAATGGTGATGAGGTTAGGGATGGGGTCCCGGGTATGGGGTTGGGGGTTTGTGATGCGGAAGGGTTAAAGGGGTGGGGTTGGGATGGGGTCAAGGGTGGAGGTAGGGTAAGAGGAAGGGTGGGGGTTAGGGAGAGAGTTAGGAGTGGGGTTAGGGTTAGAGATGTGGATAGGATTTGGGATGAGGTTAGGGATGGGAATAAGATTAGGGATGAGGTTAAGATTAGGGTTTATTAGGGGTGGGGATAGGGTTATGAGATGGGGTTTGGGTCAAGGTACGGATGAGATTAGAGATGGTGATGAGGTTAGGGATGGGGTCAGGGTATGGATGGGGTTAGTGATGCGGATAGGGTTAGAGATGGGGTTAGTGATAGAGTAGGGTTAGGGATGGGGTTAGTGATGGGGGTAGGGTCAGGGATGGGGTCAGGGTATGGATGGGGTTTGTGATTTGGGTAGGGTTTGGGATTGGTCAAGGGTGGGGAAAGGGTAAGGGGTAGTGTTGGGGTTAGGGATAGAGTTAGGCGTGGGGTTAGGGTTAGAGATGGGGATAGGGTTAGTGATGGGGTAGGATTAGAGATGGGGTCCGGGTAGGGATGGGGTTAGTGATGCGGATAGGGTTAGGGATGGGGTTAGGGATGGGGTCAAGGGTGGGGACAGGGTAAGGTGTAGTGTTGGGGTTAGGGATAGAGTTAGGAGTGGGGTTAGGGTTAGAGATGGGGATAGGGTTAGGAAAAAAAATCAGGTTTGTGACGTCCCAAAATCAAGTTTTATTCCCAAGTTTGGTCAAACCAGTGTTGGACTGAATTAGAAACTATTCAAACAACACTCCTCTGGATTTCCCATGTTTTCCAGTGTCACATACAGGCACAATGCAGGTCTCCTTCGTACATTTATTGCTCTTTGCTTTTCATTTGAGAAAAAAACTGATACCGGCAGCAGGAATAAAATAAGGGGTCGCTGAGTGTCAGGTAAAAAAAAAAAAATTAAAGTGAACCTAATACTTTTTTAATTTGAGAAGTCCAAACCTCTGTCTGAGCAATTTGTTTGTGAAAGGGGTTTTAGCACGAAGGCATTTCATTCCTTATATGTCCTGCTTCAGCTTTCAGTGTGTTCAAAAGGGGGCATGTATCATTTGATTGAACTGCAGATCGTGTGACTCAACAGGCTTGGCAAAAGAGTCACAAGTTGACAATGTTTGGTCGGTTTTAGCCTAAGCCTATACGGCATCTAAACCTCTTTATACATCTGAGGACTTTCTTACTGGCTGTGGGTTGCTCTGTATATAGTGGTGGTGCCAGGGTAAAGCCTCAGGAGACGCAGCCCTGACATCACTTGGTGCAGAGAGACCACCACATTGTAGCTCGGCTCTGAAGGAAGCTGATTGATGTGCTGTTACCCAGCTTGGATGCTGATCAGGAGATCCAACGTCCAGTAAAGTTGAAGGATACCACATCCCTTATCAGCTTCACTCCAAAGCTGTTACGCAGATGTGACAGGGGTGTGTGGCTTTGTGCAAAATAGGGCGTGTCATGTAAAACGGGGTGTGGCCCACTCAGACCATCAAGGCGAAAAGTTGCAATTCAAAATCTCCCTGAAGGCCACTTGCAAAAGTTGGCAAATATGGTTATATATATATAGTATATTATAGGGTGCCTCAGTGATTACACCTCCTGTCAATGTCTGGTGGGTTTGCATTCTTGGGGTGCACTATAGGACCCCAGGGCAGTGTTGGCAGTACTCCAGTCAGGGGCCCGAATCAGGTGCTTTTTTTTTCTAAAAGAGGCCCAGTGATGCGGTGCTAGACAGGAACGCTAATGGTGTCTTAATCTGTATAGGGCCCTGAAAATACATAGGGCAGCAGATAAGAACGGGGCTGCGCCAGGGTACTTAGAGCCAGAAACCTGTCGTAGGTTCTATAGATGTATGAACGGTCGTGCGCCCAAACTTGGCTCAATCGGCGCCAGACACGACACTTTTGAATGCGGCGAGTTTGCAGGGGGAGGAGGGGGCCTCACGTCAGAATCCTAAGATTGCACCAAAGTCGTACAGATCCATACCAGGGTCAAAGTCATTTGGCTGAGACAAATTCTGGCAGGACCCATGTATAGAGCGCTGGGAGACGCTTCTACATCAAATAACATTTCTCACTTTTTTTTCCATTACAGCAAATCCCGTCCTGAGTCCGGAGCTGATGAATGTGGAGCTAATACTGATTTTCTCTCTTATTGTCCCATATTTGCATCTTGGAAGGCGCCCGGCGTCGGCAGCCGGAGAATATACGGCTGAACTGGAAACAGACCTGTCACATCCATAACCCAGGCGGGGGCTCACATACAGAACCAGGGCCGGGTCTCCAGCAAGGTGGACTCTGGGGAGCAAACAAGCCTCACTTCCTCACCCGAAATCTGTCACACACACACATGCATCAGCCTCCGCAGTCATAAGAGACCGGATCCCATGAGAGCAATTACTGTCCTGACAATTAGGAATGAAATGCAGCTGAGTCTACTGACTTTGTAAGCATTTTACTTCTCCCAGACTGTTAATGTCATATCCTCCAGTCACATCCAGAGCTGCATTCAAAGTCACACTGCTTTACAGTTAATCTCTCAGAACAGCAGATCTTCTATCATTGAGCTCACAATTAGGAATGTGATGCAACTAAACAAATCTACTAAACTTGTGAGCAATTTTACTTATCTTGTGCTGTTCCTCAAATTCATATCTTATCCTCCAGTCACATCCAGAGCTGTATTCACAATTCTCCTGCTTTCCAGTTTCCTCTCAGAACAGCAGGATTTTCAAATCTTTGAGCTCAAAATGGGAATAAAATGCAACTAAATTAATTTACTAACTGTGTATGTACCTTTATTTATGCTGGACTTTTCATAATTTATGTCCTATTCTCCAGTTGCATTCAGAGCTGCATTCGAAAGGCTTCTGTTTTCCAGTTAGATATCAAAACAGCAGGATCCTCTATCTTTGTGCTCACAATTAGGAATGTAATGCAACTAAACAAATCTACTAACCTTGTAAGCAATTTACTTATCTTGTACTGTTCCTCAATTTCATGTCTTATCCTCCAGTCACATCCAGAGCTGCATTCAAAAGAACACTGTTTTCCAGTTTCTTTGAGCTCACAATTAAGAATAAAATAAATGAATTTACTAACTGTGTATGTACCTTTGCTTATATTGAACTGTTCATAAAATACATGTGCTGTTCTCCAGTCACATCTAGAGCTGCATTCAAAATTATTCTGTTTTCCAGTTAGATATCAGAACAGCAGGAACTTATATCTTTGAGCTCCCAGTTAGGAATAAAATGCAACTAAATAAATTTACTAACTGTGTATGTACCTCTACTTATATTGGACTGTTCATAAAATACATGTGCTGTTCTCCAGTCACATCCAGAGCTGCATTCGAAAGTATTCTGTTTTCCAGTTATATATCAAAACAGCAGGATCTTCTATCATTGAGCTCACAATTAGGAATGTAATGCAACAAAACAAATCTACTAACCTTGTAAGCAATTTTACTTATCTTGTGCTGTATCTCAAATTCATGTCTTATCCTCCAGTCACATCCAGAGCTGCATTCAAAATTCTGCTGTTTTCTAGTTAGTCACAGAAAGAAAAATGTTTTCCCATAAAACATAACTTTTAATAAACTAACTTCTTAAAAGTATTATTATTAGTATAAGGCAATCATATTCCAAAACACATTTTTTACTCACCAATGCTCCATTTCTTTCACATTGTCCAGTTATATATATATTCTGATTCTCAGGGGGTCTCTACACGTCAACAGGACAATCTGTAACCCAAACGATCACACTGTTTCTTTTGTTCTGGGGGAAAAAGTCAGAACAAAAACCCTTTTTTTTTGTAAAAACAACGGTTTTGAAATCCGACCTCGAGAAAATCCAATTCACGTGAACTATAACTCGGATTTTCAGTTGAGGTCTATGGGGGGATTTTACAGTCGGTTTTTGATGGATTTTTTTTTATGTTTTTGATGAATCCAAATACATGTAAAAAAAAAAAAAATTGCCTGGAATAGCCGTGTAGATGGCCCCTTAGGCTGCGTCCTCACGTCACGGATACTTGGTCAGATCTTCAGAGGGTTGGCGGATTTGGAGACCGTCTGAAAACCGACAAGAAACCATCGACATAGACTTCAATAGAAGATCGCCCAGTAGTCTACAGTGAACGGATTTGCAGCCGGAACGGATTCTCAGCCGCCAGTATTCCGAAAAACTCAGAGCATGCACAATCTTCCACCCGGTTTTCAGGATGTGTGTGTGTGTGTGTGGAGGGGGGGGGGGGGGGTGATGTGCAATTCAATGGATGGGGGACGGGCACATCCGCAAACCGCGGACAGAACCCCCCCCAAAACCACTGAAAAGACAATAAACAGAATCCGACCAGCATTCTGCATCTGTCGTGTGGACGTGCCCTTAGGAATTTACTGCAAACAAATCAAAACATGTATTCACCAAAGTGAGAATAAGTGAAATCATCTGCTTAAAACTCCAATGTATTTGAATAATGTCTAAAAGCAAAAACCATTACAACAGGCAAAATAGCCACATCACGATAAAAATCGCACCTCACCTCTTGCGTGTTTCAAGCCCAAAGGCTCTTAAAGGGGTTGCCTCACTACAAGGATTGGTGAAAAAAAGAGAGAAAAAAACCACGGAGGGGCGCTCCTTATAGTGAAGTATATCAAAACGATGTTGGTGAAATACACTATATGTAAAAAAATCACCTAGTACAGTTGTGCAGCTATTATAGAGGCACAACTCTCATAAGCGCGTATAGAACACCCCTTCAGGTTCATCTGCGGCAGCCGTGGAACTCGTCTCCAAAACCACAAAAATTGGGGGGCAGCGGGCAAATGGACCATAGGAACACAAAGAAAAAGATAGCTCCCGGCGCCTTCTATTTTAAAACTCCGAAGATACAAGGAGTTTTCAGAAAAAAGAGTTTAATACATAAACAACTCATAAAAAAGGTAAAAACCCTCACAAACATACAAAAATTTAAAAATCATAACGACCTTTCTCGCCTAACCGCAAACCTCGGGAATTGTGTTTACAAAAAATGCCGGAAAAAACATCTTTAAAAAGATCCCACTTTCTCTTTGGGCGGCTGAGCCCCAATGAGGTGGGCGACAAAAAAGCCATGTTTTTATGGACATGACCCGCCCAACCCCTGCAAGTCAACATTCGTCATTCAAAAAAGGGCCATTGGTTTCCAGACAGATACGCCCCTGTTCCCCACCAGTCGGAGCGAGTGCACTACCCATGTTGTTATTCTGCGGGCCGGGAGGGGAGTCTCTTTAAAAAGTATAGAGGCAAGATACCCAAAATAAACTCAAAATAAAGCGACCCGCAAAGATACATTAGGCGGGCTGATGAGGAATCTATAAACAGAGACACCCGAATGGGTATTTTTCAAAATGAAGGGAAAGGGTCCCCAGTCTAGTTATAGTAATTAGGCTTATGAAAACTATTTTTTAAAAACCCATATCGATGTATATTACCAATCACAAACCCTTAGCGGGGAATAGCCCCAAAAAATTAAAGAGACAGATACAATCTCTACAAGTTGTCAATGAAGGGACTCCTACCACAGAAGGGTAACTGTGATGACAATATAAGTACACATAGAAGGGTAACGTTGGGGATCTCACTACTGGGCATAAAAAAACATATATATAAAAAAAAAGAGGGATAGACACTAACCCGTCTTAAAAAGCGTGTACCAAAAAAAGACTAGGGGGCATTCCCCAAAACAAAAAAATCCATGGATACGGTAACACGGTGGTAAAATTCCCCATCGTGCTGATTTCCATAAAAAACAATATTAGTCTAAAGACCTTCATCCATGCACGGGAAAGTTTTTTAAATGATTTCTATAACGGGGACCATTGGTTGGCCCCGGGAAAGTAGCTTTTTTTTCTTTTGGGCCCAAAGCCGAGCCCCCCGGGTTTTCCAAACCCAAACCGGTCCATTATAGAAATCATTGAATAACTCCATGCTTCGGATAGAAGCGTCTTTAGATAAAAAATTGTTGTTATGGAAAAATCACACGATGGCCAATTTGACCACCGTGCTAACCGTATCCTTATGGAGTTCTTTTGTTCGGCAATCGCCCGTAGTCTTTTTGGACCTATGTCTTTTTAAGACGGATTAGTGTCTAATCCCCCCTTTTTTTCTTTATAATATATTTTCATAGCCCCCTAGTGAGATCCCTAACGTATACCATTCTTGTGTACTTGGATATTGTCTATCACACTGTTACCATACTGTGGGAGGAGCCATTCACTTGACAAATGTAGGATTGGGCATTTTCTCTTTATTGTTGTGGAGCTTTCCTCGCGAAGAGGTTTTTGTATATTGGAATATACTCGAAGGGTTTTAAAATTGAGTTCTCAAAGCCCAAATTACTATAACAGACTGGGGACCCCTTACCGTATCATTTAGAACATACCCGATTCGGGTGCCCCCCGTTTATAATTCCCTCATCACCTGCCAATTATCTTTCGGGTCCTTTATTTTGACTTTATTTTGGGCTTTTGCCTCTATACTTTAATGAATCCTCTCCTGGGCCCCCAGAATAAAAACATGGGAGGGAGCTCGCTCCTGACGGTGGTGAACAAGCTTCTGTCTGGAAAACCCAACGCCCATTTTTGAATGATGAAGCTTTAGACTTGCAGCGATTGGTCGGTATGCTCCTAGCTAACATGGTTTTTTTCGCTCGCACTCCATTGGCGGGCCCCCGCCCATGAGAAGTGCGGGGTCTTTTTAAATGACTGTTTTTCCCCGGATTTTCTTTTAAACACAATTCCAGGTAGCGCCGGTTTCGGCGAAAACGCTCGTTAGTGATTTTAATTTGTTTTTTTTTTTTGAAGGGTTTATTACCTTTTTTTTGAGTTTTTATGTATTAAAAATCTTTTTTTTGAAAACTCCTTGTATCTTCTGGAGTTTTAAAATAGAAGAGCGCCGGGAGCTATCTTTTTCTTTGTGTTCCTATCACTACAAGGATTGATTTTTATGTTAAAGTGTTAAATATGTCCATTAACAGTGTCCTATCTATTCCTAGATATCCCCTCTTGTATGGGCTGCATCATCTCCTCAGGTCGCTATAGCTACAGACCTGTTTGATATCGCCTGATAGGCTGCCAGCACTGGTCACTATAGCTACAGACCTGTTCAATCTCTCCTGATAGGCTGCCAGCTGTCACTATAGCTACAGACCTGTCCAATCTCTCCTGATAGGCTGCCAGTACTGGTTGCTATAGCTACAGACCTGTTCAATCTCTCCTGATAGGCGGCCAGCACTGGTCACTATAGCTACAACCTGTTCCATCTCTCCTGATAGGTTTGCCAGCGCTGGTCCCTATAGCTACAGACCTGTTCAATCTCTCCTGATAGGCTGCCAGCACTGGTTGCTATAGCTACAGACCTGTTTGATCTCTCCTGATAGGCTGCCAGCGCTGGTTGCTATAGCTACAGACCTGTCCTATCTTTCCTGATAGGCTGCCAATACTGGTTGCTATAGCTACAGACCTGTCCTATCTCTCCTGATAGGCTGCCAGCACTGGTTGCTATAGCTACAGACCTGTCCTATCTCTCCTGATAGGCTGCCAGCACGGGTTGCTATAGCTACAGACCTGAAGTCCTCAGCAGCTCATCACTGCAGGCCAGTAGTAGCCAGCAAACACTGAGTTCAAAAATGAAACCAAGAAGACAGGACTGAGATAAGATGAATCGATGCAGTGAGACAACCAATTTAATCATAGCATGTCCTGGGTTCTTTACTGTGCCCGACTTAGGTTTTCTCTAGGTTTTCTTTCGTTGCAGCAGTTTTCTGGATTTCTAATAAGGATAAGAAAAGTATTCTCTCTATTTACTGTGCACTGATTGACTGTAACCTATATCTCCTTCTGGATCTACAGATATAAGGATCATCTTGCATTACATCTACACGTGCTCTGGAGTTTATAACTTATATGACTACAGGACCACAATATCCCGTCCACGTGCTCCCACTCCACCAACGCCAGATACACCCTATTGCATATAGGGGCTCAGAATGGACTAAACGTATCTACTGACTTTGTAACTACTGTTCCTTCTCTTGGGCTGTTAATGACATTTCCTCCAGTCACATCCAGAGCTGCATTCATAACTCTGCTGTTTTACAGTTTCCTCTCAGAACAGCAGGATTTTCTATCTCACAATTAGGAATAATCTGCTAGAATTCTGTCTGTGTTTACAGTATGGATCCAGAAGAGTCGTCCAGGACACTCTTCAATGCGGCCGACGCTGCAGTGCCCTGTCTGGGCTTGAGACGACCCATGTGGTGTTCTATACCATAACGCTTGGGGCTATGGGGCACTCATCCATATGTTGGTAAGGTGTGCTATTCTTTTGGTTCTCGGAGAGGTCACAACGTCCATGTCAGTTATCCCTAGTCCACATGTTGTTATTTATTATCTTTATACCACCATTCATCCCTAGTTTACATGCTGGTACTTATTACTTATATACCTCCATTATTGTCTTTTGCTGTTGTTGAAAAAAAAAAATTAATTCAATAAAATCCTGTTTATTTCTTTATTTTCGTTAGCCAAGGATCAATAGTATGGGTGCAACGAAAATAAAGAAATAAACAGGATTTTATTGATTTAATATTTTTTTCGTTACCCTATATTATTTTTCATTTTATATACACATCGGGACAACTTCTGTATCTTTTCATTTGATTTCGGCCATGTACGTTTTATTTCAGATTGCTTTTAGAAAACCCTGGGAGCGTCGCTCGTTTTCCCCCTTTGGGCCAAAAAAAGGGGCCCCTTTTAATTTACCCAATCAAAAACAGACCCCGGTCGCATTTTTTTCCCCCAAGAACTCTATGAGAAAGTACTGCGCTCTTTTTTGGTGGGGGATAGCCAACCCCCGCACTAACCAATCAGCCTTTCTCCCTTTTACTGTACTGTCCCCCTTTGAATATGATTGGTAATTTTTCCATGGGTTTTAATGGGTCCTGTCGCCCTATTCTGATTGGTCATTCTCCTCCATATTTTAAAAGGGCCCCACTGCCCGCTCCTTTTTGATTGCGGGTTTACCCGCCCAATCAAAGGCTTAAACAATTTAAAATTAAAGTATTTCCCAGGGATTCTTCTTTGAAATTTCCTATGTAGCCCAGTCCGGCGACAAACGCTTTTTTTTGGGTTTTAAAACTATTTTTTTTTAGAGAAGGGTTTGCTCTTTATCTATAATGTTTTACATTAATAAAAATATTTTTTTTTCATACTCCATGCCCCACGGCGCTGAACGCCCAGATTGCATTGCGCCGAAAATTCCATAACTCAAGGGAGAAGCGCTCGGCTCTGATTGGCGGGGTAGCCAAGCCCCCCCCTACTCAACCAATCAGTTTTTTTTTTTTTGCATTTTTAAATGTATTTTGAACTTCCCCCCTTTGATTTTTTAAGGGCAATACTTTCCATAATTAAAAGGGCCACGTCGCTCCATTCGATTTGGTTGTTTTATGCCCACAATGAGAAACGTTACAGAATTTAATTACTGTATTTCCCCCGCATTCGAATATCCCCAATTCTGATGAGCGCCGGGCCGGCACTACGCGTTGTTTGGGATTTTATTAAAGATGTTTAAGAATTTCAGTTTTTTTTCAGGGGAAAATTTTTTCACTTAATAAAAATGATTTTTTTAAAATACTCCATGCCGCCCGGGGCTAGAGCCGAATTGCATTGCCCCCCATCGTCCATAGACTACAATGGGGGGAAATAGCTCGCCGTCTGATTGGGTGGGTAGCCAAACCCCGCTACTCAACCAATCACTTTTCGCATTTTACCCGTATTTTTTTTAAATTGTCCCGCCCTTTTAATTTTATTGGCAATAGTTCTCCAAGGTTTTTAAAGGGTCTCTTCACTCCTATTCTGATTGGGTGGGGTAGCCAACCCCCCTAGTTTAAACCCAATCACTCTTTTCGCTTTTTATGATTTTGAACTGTCCCGGTTGATTTTGATTGGCAATTCTTTCTCCATAGGTTTTAATGGTTCACTTGCCCATTCGATTGGTGGTTTCTCCGCCCCAAAGAGAAAACGCTTACAGAATTTGAATTACTGTATTTTCCCGCAATTTTTTAAAATTCCCAAATTCCGATTTTCGCCGTTCTAGATTTTTTGGGAAAATGATTTTATTTATGTATTATTTTTTTAGGGTTTTACTCTTTTCAGAGAATGTTTTTTCCTTTTAAAAGGGGTTTTTTTTATTCCAACCCATCCGCACGGACACCTTAATGATTTCCGCGTTTCCAGCCGGGCTTGAGTCGGAATACAGTTCGGCCAGCCCCCGCACAGCGCCCAAATCCTGCACTGCGCCCCACACCTGGGGAGGGGCGGGGGACTTTTTCCCTCTTATCAGCGCACCTCCTCGACGGGAAACATGAGGCGCAGTCCCTTCTGCCCAAAACCCCGCACTGCTCCCCACACATTGGGGAGGCCGGCGACTTTACACGGGATGTAGAGCGCACTACCTCGGGGCGAATCTTTGGCGCAGCCCCGACTACGACTAAGTCCCCGCACTGCGCTCACACACTGGCGAGGCGCGGGGGACTTTACACCAAGATGGCGCACCTCCGCCGACATACATAGGCGCAAATCCGCCGGAAAACTACGGAAACATGCGCCCGACTCGGCGGGATTCATACATGTCGCCCTTGGTCTTTTTCTCCTTTACTTTGTCCCCTGAGAGGATCAGGTATAAGAAGAGAGGCTGACCGAAACATGTTGGGTCTGGACTGGAGGGAAGTACAGGGTTTTATACATTCCTTTTTACATTAAGATATAGGCTGACTGCACAATTGTTTCGGTGTATTTTGCACCCAAAAATTGTTGACGCCCTATTCTCTATATACATGAACTGTCATGCACCAAAACTGGGCGCATTATACGCCAGGCACGATGCATTTGAATGTGCCTATAGTAGGATCATTAAATATACTACCGTGTTTCCCCGAAAATAACACACCCCTGAAAGTAAGACATAGCAGAGATTTTGTTGAATTCCCTAATATAAGGAAATCATTAGAGGGTTGAAGGACCTGTGCAGGGAGGTCATGTGACTGTGATGTCACCACAAGTCCCGAACATCCCAGGACAGGAGGCAGAAAGTACATGTAAGTAACAGAGGGAAAAGGGGGGAGAATAGAGCACATCTTTAGGAGCAATGACACAGGGTAGCAATGAAACGCTCTGTGCCTACATTATGTAATGGGCCTAGATAGGTGCATCAATTTTACAATGTAAGGTGCCAGACCTTTGACAGGTTCATTCATTCAGGCGCACTATACACTCATTTAATCCGACTTAAAACTGGCGGCGCCTCTTTTCTGACATAATGTGCTGGACAAACCTCGCTGAGATTGACCTACAGAACATTACAACTTCAATGCTAGTGTTGGACTTTAGATTTGGGTCAAAAACATATTTGAACCAAATCCAAGCACTTCAGTTTGGGAGGGGAGGGGGGGTGGGGGCGCAAATCGATTAGGGTCAAGTCACATCCATACTCAGAGCACAAGCTTAGTGAGACCAGAGGCAACACGAACTGGAGGCAATGAGGACTGGTAAATTAAGTCCTGCATACTACTGAGTATTTAGACAGGGTTTAAGGTGAGCGTCAAAATACAAAAAAAAAATTTGGGCTCGTACCATCTGAAACCCGCATTTTTTCAACATTTCAGTCAAACTTGTATTGAAACAAAGACTAATTAGAGGCAACACTCTTTAAGGTTCTCTGTTCTGAGCCTACACGTTCATGAGCCTATTCCTTCTCAGACTTTTATGGCATCAATATCCCATCAAACTCTATGTTGGGACGACCCCTTTAAAGTCGATTAAGTGGTCGACCATGTAATCTCTAGACGGACCTGGTCAACTGCAGCAAGAAATACTCCTTTTGGTAGCCCTCTGCTTTGGCTGGTAGAGGACGACCCCAACCAGCGGAACCTTGATTTGATGTCCACATGATCTACTAGAATACATGGAAAGGCGATATATTTAAGAGACATACCCATTAAAGGATAGACCCATTGTCTCACCATTCTCTTTTACAGAGTCACAGGCAGCTTCAGGCTCCCACTTCCTGTTCAAGCTGTGGGTGGATCTACAGCTTCAGGCTCCCACTTTCTGTTTAGGCTGTGGGTGGTTCTTCAGTTTCAGGCTCCCAATTCCTGTTCAGGCTGTGGGTGGTTCTTCAGTTTCAGACTCCCACTTCCTGTTCAGGCTGTGGGCGGTTCTACAGCTTCAGGCTTCCACTCCCTGTTCAGCCTGTGGGCGGTTCTACAGCTTCAGCCTTCTACTTCCTGTTCAGGTTCTACAGCTTCAGGCTTTAACTTCCTTTTCAGGCTGTAGGTGGTTTTACAGCAGTGATTTGCTCTATCAGCTCTGCTATTCCTAGTTGATACTGATAGAGTGATATGAGTTCAGGAGGTTTGTATACTAAAGTGCAGTGTAAAGACCACTGCTTCAGCCTGTCAGGGGAGAGAGCGGTGACCTATATTTAGGGAAACTTGTGTGTACAAGCAAGAGATAAGATCTGTTCCTAACTCTGAAGAGAAGTAAAATCAGAACAGCAATGTATTTGGTAATGGTCTTCATTTACCTTTGCCTGCAGGTTTAAAGACAAACAATGTGATGAGAAGATGCCTTTAAGGGTGTTTTAACACAAAGGCATTTCATGTCCTCTTGTCCTCTCTTCAGCTTTCACTGTCTTCAGAAGGTGGCGTGTATGATTAGTTTGAACTGCATATTATGTGACCCAGTAGGCTTGACATCACCATCCTTTCCCCACAGTGTGCTCACTCCTGAGTCTTTAGTCAAACAAAGGTCTGTTTATGTAAAGTGATGTAATCTAAAATACAAGAGTTGTGAGTAGCTACAATGTAGCTGAGTGGTTTGCATTTCTGCCTTCCAGCATAGGGCCCTATGTTCAAATCACTGCAGAATTTAAACAGGTTTTTTTTTTTCTCAATGCACATACCTGATTGAGGTTTAATTTTTCGGGGAGAGGAAAGGAGGGGTGAAAAAATTCCACTAGACAGACTGAAAAAACAAGCAGCATAATGATAACTTCTCTGCACTGTTTGATCAATTACTAAGGAGTACAGAGGATGGGAGTAGAATGATAGCACCTGGGGTTGAACACTCGCTCAGCAGTGAGTGTGTGTGATTACAATGATCAGGGGAGGGAGTAGAATATAGCACCTGGGTGAACATTCGCTCAGCAGTGAGTGTGTGTGATTCCAAAAGGAGTACAGAGAGGGAGTTAAATAACCTGGGGGAAATAGCAGAAAAGCTTTTTTCAAAATTCCTATGTCCCCTTTGATAGTTTCTCTAGTTTATAGTGTGCCACTGATATTGGAATATGTATGAATAGAATGTCAGCACCTGGGTTTGAACACTTGCTCAGCAGTGAGTGTATGTGATTACTAAAGAGTACAGAGGACAGGAGTAGAATGACAGCACCTGGGGTTGAACACTTGCTCAGCAGTGAGTGTGTGTGATTACTAAGAAGGGAATAGACTGACAGTAATTGCCTGAGAGGAGAGGTGATGTCTGAGCATGTGCAGCCAGGACTGAGGAGCTGTCGTCCCTGGCCGTATCCCATGGAGACGAGCTGTACACTATGCATCACTAAGGGAGCAGCTGAAACAAAAATGATGCAGAATTTGTAATAAATGAATGGTGAAAATGTTTATTATTTAATTTTCAAGCCTCGCACGTCAATTTTACTTGGTGGGAAAACCCCTTAACATCAGCAACATAGATCTCTCTGTTGTTCTGTTTGCAACAATGTATCAGTAAACAGAATGTATCCGTAAGTAACTAAAAAATTGACACAGCCTCAACTCCGAACACTTTATATCTAAGTTCTTGCAGCCTCGGGTAAGTGACCTCCATAAAACACTGGCATTTAAAAGCTTCATAGACTTTCTGTGCAGAAAGTAATACCTCCAACAGTAATGGTTTTAAATTTAACAAAAGGGTCTGGCTTGCGCATGCAAACAATTGGGGAAACCGCTTCTTAAACAAAGAAAAAAAAAAAGGGAAAGTATTCAGCTCGAAGACTAAAACGCTCCCATGTGCCTCTTCACAAAAGGACAATTTAAAATTTCCCCGCAACCCGGGGGAATGCCCCTGTCAGGGGGCACCCCCTCAAAATAAAAAAAGTGATTAGGTTTGTCCGGGTTGGGGAAAAATATTGGTATAACAATGTGGTTCCGGAATGACCATCGTATGATGAGGCCATAACTCTATGGAAAACCGCTAACTGGTTCCAAAGCCTGAAAATGTCCCCAACATAATGGAAGATGGAGATGAAAGAAAAAAGGAAGGCCAAAAAATAATCCAGGGAAAGTTATCCTCCCAAAATTCAAGAAAAAGCTGCTGGAGGGTGGGAAAACACTTTTATATGAGGACAGGGGTTTCCTTTTAATCAAGCACTTTATCGCAATTTTTAAACCCGAAAAAGAAGAAAATGGGTTTCCCCCACCTGAAGCCCAAAGGAGCCTCCCATCCCGACCCAATAAGAGCAATACAGGAAAATGTAGTACCCCCACTGTACGCAAAAGAGGGCCCATATAAACCCCCCAATTACTCCATGCACCTCCTAATACATTTAAAAAAAACATTTCCCGGACATGTAGTACCCGCACCTTTTAAAGTAGAAGGACTAAAAGAAACCCCCAAACACTGCCTGCACCTCACTAATACATGTTTTTAGCATTTTCAGGGCATTAGCAACCCCACTGGGACTGCAGAGAAAGGGCTAAAAACCCCAAAAACACCATGCACCCTCACAAATACATTAAAAGCATAAAAGGGCATGTAGTACCCAAAAAGTACTGTAAAAGGGCAAAAGACCCCCAATCACTGCAAAAGAAACCTCACTAATACATGTAAAGCAGTACCCGGGGTGTATACCCTGGGAAATTTTACGTAGAGAGGGGCAATAGACCACCAAACACTTCATGACCTCAACCCAATACAAGTAAGAGCAGTACAGGGGGGGTATTTCCGCCCCTTTTACTGGGAGAGAGGGCAAAAACCACCAAACATTTCATGCACCTTTACTAATAAAAATTTTAAAAAGCAGTACAAAGGGCATGTAATACCGCCCCCTGTAAATGTAAAAAGGCCCCTAAATTAAACCCCCAAACACTGCAAAAAACCCCCACTAATACAAAGGAAAAACAATACAGGACATATACCTAAAACCTTACTCGTAAAGGAGAGAGGCGAAAAAATTTCCAAACACTGCATTGCACCTCATAAAACATGTAAAAGCGAAAAGGACAATTAGGTTTTTTTCCTTTACCCGAAAATTTCTTATAGAAACCCCAATCACGCATGCACCTCACTAAAAATGTAAAAGCAGTTTCAGGGCATGAATACCCGCACTTACTGTAGGGAAAAGGTCTATATACCCCAATCCTGAAAGAAAAATCACTAAAAAACATTAAAGCAAATAAAGGGCCATGTAGTACCGCACTGAAATGTAGAAGGGCTTAGACCCACCAAACACCGGGATGCACCTCCTAAAACATGTAAGGGGCAGTAAAAGGAATTTTATACCCCTGTACTTAGAGAGGGGGCTATAGACCCCCTCCAAAAGCATGCCCTCACTAAAACATGAAGAGCATACAGGAAAATGTAGTACCGCACTTAACTTAAAAAGGCGCCCTAGACCCCAATCCTGCAACACCTCCCAATACATGTTTAAAAGCCCGTAGGGGGCTGTAATACCGCACTGTACTGTAGAAGGGCCCATAGACCACCAATCACCTGTTTAAATTCACAAAACATTAAGGAAACAGTACCGAAAATGTAATACCCAATTTTAAAGTAAGAGGGCCCCATAACCCCCCAAACCCCTCATGCCCCTTAAATAATACCCTTTTAAAAGCAAAATACAGGGAATGTAGTTTCCCCACTGGCCCGAAGAGAGGGCTATAAAACCCCAATCACTGCATTTTCAACCTTTTTTAAAACATTTTAAAAGCAAATACCCGGGGCATGTATTACCGCCTGTAAAGGGAGGCGCTATAGACCTCCAAAACACTGCAAAGCACCTCACTAAACTTAAGGGGCAAATACAGGAAAATGTAGTACCCTTGGGAACTTAAATGTAGAGAGGTCGTATAGGGCCCAATTTACTGGGATGTACCTTTACAAAACATGTAAGAGCATACAGGAAAATTAGGGAACCCACATACTGTAAGAGGGCTAAAAAGACCCCAATTTACGCCCTGCCCCCTTTTTTAATACATGTAAAGAGCAGTAAAAAGGAAAAAGTATTTAAAACCGCACTTTAGGGGAAAGAGAGCTTAAACCAACCCTCTCCCAATTTTCCCCCTTTTCAAAATTGGAGTCCCGGTGTTGTTGCCCCCAAAGAAGGGTTTTAAACCCCAACTCAAATCTGACCTCATTAAAAAATTTTTTCTAAGCACTATATCCGGAAATTTTCCAGGGGGGAAAAAATCCCCCTTTTCCCCTTTTTACTTAAAACATAAAGAATAAAAAAACAATTCCGGAGCCCCGTGAAATTAAAAAGGGCCCCCATAAACCGGGAATTAAAATGGCTTTTCACCCGCTAAATTGAGGGTTTGGAAAAAGGGATACCACCTGGACTGTAGAAAAGGGGCTTAGAGAACCCCAATGCATTTTACCCCCCCCTAATAAATGTAAGCGTCAGGGCAATTTAATTTTCCTCCCCTGTCTGTAAGAGGGGCTAAGACCCAAAACCAAAACACTGGGATAACCCCACCCAAAAACATGGGAAAGGGGCCCGTACAGGAAAAGGTTACCTACTGTCTTTAAAAAAGGCCCAAAAGACCCCCCAATCACTGCAAAGCCCCTCAATAAAACATGTAAAAAGTACAGACATTAGGGACCGCAATGTTAAATGGGAAGAAGGGCACTAAGACCCCAATCACTGGGAGCACCTCACTAATTTCATGTAAGGGCAGTACAGCACAGTTTTACCGACTGTACGGAAAGAGGCCATAGACCCCAAAACACCGGGATCACCCCAATAAAACATGTAAGAGCAAATTTCGGACATGTAGTTCGGGACTGTACTTATGAGGGCTTAATGACCCCAATCATGCATGACCCACTAATACAAAGAAAGCAGTTTCAGGAAAATGTAGGGAACCCCCCCCTGTAAAAATAGAGAGGGCTAAAAAGACCCCCAATCACTGCCCACCTCACTAATCCTGTAAGAGCAAATACAGGAAAAATTGGGAAATTCCCCCCCACCCTTGTACCCCGGGGAGGGGAGGGCCTAAAAGGGGCCCCCCAAACCTGCCCCCAAAAACCTCAATTTTTAATTTTTCCTTTTTTTAGAAAAGCCCAGGTGAAAGTAAACCCAAAAATTTAAAATGGGGGATTGGGGGCCCAAAAAAAAAGACCACCAATCAATCCCCGATAATTTTCCTAAAACCAAAAGGGAAGAGGCCCAAAATTTAAAAGGAAATGAGAAAATGATTCTTTTGGGGGGGGGGGGGGGGGGGGGGGGGGAAAAGGGGGTTTTTTTTTTCCGTAAGGGGATGGTCCCCAAATTTTCATGAACCCCAAATTTGTAAAAGACTGAACAGGAAAATTTTTGTTCCCAAATTTTACAAATAATCAAAAAAAACAAAATCGCCGGAAAACCCGGGGCCCCCCAATGACTTTTATTTTCCCCCTAAATTTGGTTCCCCCATTTTTGTACATTATAAGGGGCAGTCAACAGAACCATTAAAAAGTACAACTTTTCCTGCAAAAATCAAGCCCTCACTCGTCTATGTTATATGGAAAAATAAAAAAAAGTTCTTGGTCTTGGAAAAACGGGGGGGGGGGGGGGGGGGGGAAGAACAAAAGGGTTTAAAAAATTCTGAATTAAATTTAAAGGTTTTGGGAAATTTTTTCTTTGACCAAAAACCTTTTGTTTTTTCTTCCAGTACAGTGGAAATGTGAGGGGGGGGGGGTTTTTTTTCTATAAGCAAAATTTTGGGCTCCCTTGTGTCCCACATGGACCCTCTAAGGGCAGGTTTAAAGTTTTACATTTTAAAAGGGGTTTTTGTTTCCCCCATTTCACTGCATTTAGGTAAAATTTTGATTTTGATTTTATGAATTAATAACTCTCCAGAAAGATGGTTTTTTTTACTCGTTTCCCTTTATTTGGAAACCCTTTAGCCTTTTTAAATATTTTCCTCACCAACAGTTTTACAGAGCCACCGCCAGCTTCTGGCCCCCTCTTCCTTTCAGGCCGTTTGGAAAATTTTTTACCATCAGGGTCCTCTTCATTTTAGGGTGGGGGGTGGTTTTACAGCATCAGACTCCCATTTCCCGTTCAGGCCCTTTTGGGTGGTTCAACAGGGTTTCCCGGCTCCCACTTGTT
>JAODAL010031240.1:0-48714 GCA_025379985.1 Phyllomedusa bahiana
CTTTTTTTCCCGGTTTCCAGCCTCATCTTGACACTGTGCAGACTGCAGAAGAGCAAAGAAGATGTGTAAATACAAAACATAATTTATTAACTTTTAGGAATTATACATTAGGAGTTTGATGCTTACAATTAATATTGCACTTTAAATTCAGGTCAAAGTGAAATTAATTCGGAATCTGCCACTTTGATTCAGGTCAGCCCATACTGAATCCAAGTGTAAATTGCCCAAAAAAAGTCATCCCTTACCTTAAGTGGGCCTCTTTGTGGTTAACTTGCCTTCTGTGGGGTTTCTGGGTCTGGCAGCACCATCAATTTGACTCTGACATAATTTTCAGTCTAACATCACACAATTATAGCGCCACCAGGCCCGGAAGAGCTGTTAAGAGGCCTAATATGATATAAGACCGGGAGTCTCATAAGAAAGGAAGTGAAATCAGAGCAATAGTGCCGATGGACCCAGAAGAACCGCAGAGAGATAAGTTAACCCTAAGGCTATGTTCACACGGTGTATTTGCAGGGCGTAATTACGGCCCGCAATTACGCCGTGTGACCGGGGGCGGGAGCGGGGGACTGAGCAGGGGGCCGGCACTTCGCCGGCCCATTGACTAGAATTGCTAGCGGCGCGATATTTGCGGCTAGAAATTCACATGTCAATTATCTCCCCGGGCCCGCGGCTTCGCCGGGCGGGGAAGGAGACATAATCCATAGTTCTCTATGAGAACTGTGAATTACCGTAATGAATGGGCCGTTTTCGGCCCGTAATAGGCGCACTCCGGCGCGTAATTACGGACCGAAATACGGCCCATTTTAAGCCGTGTGAACATGCCTTTACTCTTAAAACCACATCCATATCTCAAGGGCCATCTTATCCATTGTAGACAATAGGCAGTTGCTCGAGGATCCCACAAGCATAGAGGCCCCAGGTGGTGAATGTTTGTCCTGGGAATCCAGGACACTTGTCCGTGATCCCTTGGTCGCTGCTGCTTATTTAACTGTTTGTGTGTTCTTAGGATGTGAAAAAAGTCATAAACCATGGTGGAGCAGGAAGCCACCGGTCCAACATGTGCATATCAACCCAAGAACAAAAGCAAAAGACCTTGTGAAGATGCTGGGAGAAGCTGGTAAGATTGTGTCATTATCCACAGTGAAACGAGTACTGTATCAACATGGGCTGAAAGGTCGCTCCGCCAGGAAGAAGCCATTACTCCACAAGAAACATAGAAAAGCCAGATTCATGTTTGCAAATGCACAGGAACAAAGACCTACATTTCTGGAGGAATGTCCTCTGTTCACTGAACTGTCTGGCCATAATGATCATCGATATGTCTGGAGGAAAAAGGGAGAAGCTTGGCAGCCTAAGAACACCATTCCAACTGTTGCAAAGTGTTAATACTTCTATATTGTGTTATACTACATAGGAGGGGTCTCCAACCTGTGGCTCTCTCCACACTGCCACTCCCAACATGTGGCTATCAGGGCATGCTGAGAGTTGCAGTTTTGCAATAGCTGGGGAGCCAAAGATTGGGGGCAAACTGATAATGTAAGCTCGTCTCCAATCTTATAAGTGTATAATTTTGTTGAAGTTTGGTACTGCGTAGCTTGGACGACTGGGAGACATGTGTCCCGGGAGACTTGGATGTTATGATTCCTTAGTAAACACTTTGGGCGACGTGTCAAAAGTGGCGTTACCTCGACAGTTGTACTTCTCAGTAAGTTAGTGCAACATTCATCAGTATGTATGAAAGGGTCTCACAGCCCGTAATACAAAAACGTGCGCCAAAACTTGTCTGAGGGTGTCAGCATCATGTTGTGGGGTTGTTTTGCTGCAGGAGGGACTGTTGCACTTCACAAAATAGATGGAACCATGAGGAAATAAGATTATGTTGCAACACTGAAGCATCATCAGGTGATTTGGCTTAAAGAGAACCAAGCCAATGTTTTGGAGCGGCCATCACAAAACCCTGTTCTCAATCCTATTGAAAATGTATGGGCAAAGCTAAAAAGGCCGGAGCGAGCAAGGTGACCTCCAAACATGGCTCAGTTACACCAGTTCTGTCAGGAGGTAGGGGCCAAAATTCCTACCAACTATTGTGAGAAGCTTGTGGGAGGATCCAAAACATTTGACCCAAGTCCTAAAGCTTAAGGGCAAAGCTACTAAATAAAAATGAAATAGATGGAAAAGTATGACTTTGCAGAAAGTAAAAAAAAAATGTCTTAAAAATGTTATTTGGCAAATAGAAATAATTTTGGTTCCTTATTGACCTAAAACGTAGAAGGTTTATTCTGATTTCATGTCAGAGAGTGAGAAAATCATGCAGATGGGTCTTTTCAGATAGTGGATGGAAACTTCTGTCTTCAACTGTATAATATAATGGTTATTTGATTTTTGTGCATCATAAATGAAATTTCTAAAAAAAAAAATTCAATTCTTCAAATATTTAGAATATTTTTGATTTGTAGATTTCAGATCTATGTAGCAGTGTACAACTTTTAAATCAAAATGTGCCATCTATAAACGGCGCTGCATCGGTTTTCTGTCATTGCCCCTGTCTGACATATTTCTAAAATACTGGCGCACGTCCGACACCCTCAACAGTTTTGTTTGCGCCTATTCTCAGAGGTCGTGTCTTGCTAGATTCATAAGATTCGACACATGCATGAATGTGTCCCAACAGAATGTGGCGCACAAATATCGTACTCATACATACCAAGCTCAAACTGGTCAGACAGATTTTGGCGCATGTTTTTGTCTTATGGGCTGTGAGACCCTTTTTATACATACTGATGAATGTTGCACTAACTTACTGAGAAGTACGACTGTGGAGGTAACGCCACTTTTTACACATGTCGCCCAAAGTATTTACTAAGGAACCATAACATCCAAGTCTCCCGGGGCACATGCCTTCCGGCCGTCCAAGCTACGCAGTGGCAAACTTCAACACAATTATACACTTATGAGATTGGAGACGAGCTTACGTTATCAATGTGCCCCCAATCTTTGGCTCCCCAGCTATTGCAAAACTGCAACTCTCAGCATGCCCTGATAGCCACATGTTGGGAGTGGCAGTGTGGAGAGAGCCACAGGTTGTAGACCGCTCCTATGTAGTGTAACACATTGTTTCAGTATTAGCACTTTGCATTAGAATCCTGTTTTCGATATGTTGGAAGTAATTAGACACCTAATACTTGCCCAATAAAGTCCATAAAATATAAAACAGAATAATCTCTATCTATGGAGAGAATAAAAAGGAGATCGAACTTACCCACAGTCAGATCCAGATTGTGAAAGTTCAAAGTCAAAAATAAGAAGATGATCCCAGCAAACATGAAGAGGCGAGCGACAAGTGCCACCTGGTGGTGAGTCCGGGAACAGTGTTAGGACTATAAATGAAGCCTCTGGGTATTTATAGAACGCTCCCGAGAAAGGTTTACTTAAAGGGATTTTACCACAAACTAAAATTAATGTGGGAAGCATGAAAATTAAATAATAAACATTTTCACCATTCATGATTATTAAAAATGCTGCACCATTTGTGCTTTAGCTGCTATTTAATGATCTATAGTGTACAGCTCATCTCTAGGGGATACGACCAGTGACAAGAGCTCCTCAGTCCTGGCCGCACATGCTTAGACACCACTTCTCCTCTTAGGCAGCTACTGTCAATCTATTGCCTGCATATTAATCACACACTCACTGCTGAGCGAGTGTTCAACCCCAGGTGCTGTCATTCTACTCCTGTCCTCTGTACTCCTTAGTAATCACACACATTCATTGCTGAGCGAGCATTCAGCCCCAGGTGCTGTCTTTCTATTCCTGACCTCTGTTATCCTTAGTAATCACACACACTTGCCCCTGAGTGAGTGCTCAACCCCAGGTGCTGTCATTCTATTCTTGTCCTCTGTACAATTAGTCAAACAGTGCAAATAAATAAGAAGAAATCTCAATCATGCATGTGCATTGAGACAACAAAAATCCACATGTTTGGTACTTGCAGGGATTTGAACCGAGGACCACTATGCTTTAAGACATAAGTGGTAACTAATCAGCTACATTGTAACTACTCACAACTCTTTAAATAAACAGACCTTTATTTGACTAGAGTGAGCAAACTGAGGGGAAAGGCATGGTGACATCAAGCCTGCTGGGTAACATGATACGCAGTTGAAACTAATCATAGATGCCCCCTTTTGAACATACTGAAAGCTGAAGCAGGATAAAGCAGGCATGAAATGTCTTTGTGGTAAAACCTCTTTAAAATGACATTGTGAAGAACATTAGGTAGATTTTCCAAGTATATTATCCTGTAAACACAAGGAAAAACTTCAGAAGCATTTAAAGGAAATGCAAAAGAATTTTCTAAGCTTAATCATTTCTTGATACATTTTTGTACAGGTCGTAGTTTCTAGAAAAGCAAAATGGTGTCCGAGGCTGGAGTTTCGCAATAAAGAAGTTTTGCCACCTGACAAAATCCCGTCTGAGGAGAACTTACAGCTCGGAAATTCCCCACATATTATTCTTCAGCTATTAGTCCAGTAACAAGACAACAACAAGGAATATTATTCAACTGTTATTTATTCGTTAAAAATAAGGACAAATGAGTATACAACAATATAAACCGTGCAGCTGATACATCTGTATTGTGCCGCTGATATGGGAAGCGTCTTGTAATATAACACTGATACAAGGGGTTGTAAAATATTGTATGATACAATTATCTCCCACATCACTGTATAGGGGTCAGGCTTCACATTGACTGTATGGAAGAAGCCTAGTGGATTAATGCAAGGACAAACATATATCTATCTATCTATCTATCTATCTCATATCTATATATCTAGATGATAGATAGATAGATACAGCAGATAGATAGATAGATAGATAGATAGATAGATAGATTTTCTATCTTATTATGCATCTATCTTCTTTGCATCTATCTCTCTATCAATCTACCCAATTTCTATCCATCTATTTATCTATCTATCTATCTATCTGTCTATCTATCTGTCTATCTATTTATCTAATATCTATCTTATATCTATCTATCTCATATCTATCTCATATATATCTATCTCCTATCTATCTATCTATCTATCTATCTATCTATCTATCTATCTATCTATCTATCTATCTCATATCTATCTCATATCTATCTATATATCTATCTTTCTGTCAAATGCCTGTCAAGTTATTTTTATTTCTCAAATGTGCACCTCACAAAACATCTTTCATATGACTTCTATGAATTATATAGATTGTACCCTAAATCTGCATTTTTTGAATCATAGTGTACATGATCCCCTTCATCATCCTCAAAATAAAGACCCCCAAGTAAGACCAGACTTTCTGAATAAATACAAAACCCGCCGACCAGACCCCTTAATAGTGACCAATGTCGGACTGGGATGTCTAGGGACCACTAGTGGAGATGATTCATGGGGCCAACCAGTGGAGCTGATACTTGGGGCCCAGTAGTGGAGTTGATTCTTGTGGCCCACCAGTTGAGTTAATTATTGGGGTCCACCAGTGGAGTTGATACCTTTGGAAACCAGTGGAGTTGATTCCTTTGGCCACCAGTGGAGTTGGTGCTTGGGGCCCACCAGTGGAGATGATTCTTGGGGTCTACCAGTGGAGTTGATTCTTGGGGTCCACCAGTGGAGTTGATTCTTGAGCATCACCAATGGGGTTGATTCTTGGGCCCCACCAGTGGAGTTGATTTTTGGGGCCCACCAGTGGAGCTGATTCTTGTGGCCACCAGTGGAGTTGATTCTTGGGGCCACCAGTGGATTTGATTCTTGGGACTCACCAGTGGAGTTGATTTCTGGGGCCTCCAGTGGTTTTGATTCTTGGAGCCCACTAGTGGAGGTTATTCTTGAGGTCCACCAGTTGAATTGATTATTGGGGCCATCAGTGGAGTTGATTCTTGGGGTTCACCAGTGGAGTTTCCTTCCGGGGACTCACCAGTGGAGTTTTCTGGCGGCCCGCCCTATGGCTACTGTGCATGGCTTTTATACTCTGCTTCTTGTGTTTTGCCTCTCTCTCTGCCTCTTCCAAGGATGAACATACAGTCTAAAAGAAATTCCAGGTCTGTTGTGCTCAGGGGCCCTACAGGAGTTTCCTCTATTCCCCGGGGGCTAGTCCGAGGCTGATAGTGAATCCTTAAGACACACAGATCCCAGACCAAGCCCCTTGTGGTATAGACCCTCCAACTTCCGGAAGGTCTCTCTCTCCTCCTTTGGTGTAATATTAGGCACTTTTACCTCTTGATAGATTGTAAGCTCTTGTGGCCTTGGCTCTCACCCCTCTTGTATGAATGGTTTATTAGTTGCTCTGTAATGTTGAATCCTGATTCTGCACCGGGGATTATGCTGGCGCTATGTACATACAGATCATGATGAGTAACAAGTTGCTGCTCAAATGATGGAATAATCCTAATATTTACAGGTGTTGTCAAGAGTTTTCTATTTCTTCAATATTCTGGTAAATGTTATCTATAGGGTCCTCGTGGCCTAAAAAAGGGAGAAAGAAGGAAATAATAATATAAAAAGATAAGAAACAATAGTATAGAAAAAATACAGCACAGGTGGGGCTCAATGGATCAATCTCCTTAAGGCTAAATGTATAAGATTTTCTGTGTTACAATGGTATCGATTTGTCTTAAGAAACACTAGATCTTCATTGTTGCAATCACTTCAATTGTGAACACTATCTTAAAGGGGTTTTGCCACGATGTAATGTTGATGTGGGATCCTCCAAAATGGGTATTTAATCACTTTTCTAAATATATGTGATTATAAAAAGTGAAGCCTGTGAGAGCTGCAGCATTGCTCAGTCCCCCTTAGTTTCCTGAAAGTTTACATTAGACACGACCAGGACACTGACAGGAGCTGATCTGGCACTTGCACTTCTTATCTGATGACAGGGAACATGAAGGAGCTTCCAAGGGGCTGGGGAGAAAGTGCAGTGTATGAGGTTGTCTGCTGTATAGAGAATTCACTGGTTGTAATGTAATTATTTGAGTAAACATTGCAGCCGTTCCCTTCTTCCTCGCTCTCTGCTCCCCCCCTCCCTCTCACCCCTGCAGCCGTTCATGACTCACCATGCTTTGTTTATAATCTCTCCTGAGCAGATAAGAGGTAAGGAACTCACTTTGTGGCAAAACCCCTTTAATATCCTTCTAATACTGATACATCAGATCTTGATGCATGTTTAAGCCATGTTGCTTATGTCATACTGAAGAGTAAAGAACATTAAAATAAAATCACCCCAAACATGGCACAAGAAAAATTTTTGATACAATTCACCTTGTTTAGAGTTTGTTTTTGGTTTACTACTAGATTCTGTGGTGTGGTCAGTGGAACTGTTACAACGCACATCTTGTCCTGCAAAAAACAAGCCCTCACATGTCAAAGTAGAAGGAAAAATAAATAATGTTTGTAAACGAAACCCCCAAAAAAGATATGAACCTGGACATGGACAATGAAAATCCATACCTGATTCTATAGGTTTATTTTTCTTTTTGTTCCATCGCACAGGAAAGAGGATCAACAAGAGAATTGTGGAAACAATTATTTTGCTTCCAATTACAGTTCCAACGACAACTTTCGCGTCTTCTGACAAGGGCGCTAGAAAGTATAAAAGATTTATAGATTATAGTTTCACATTACATTGATCATTGACATAATATATGTCATGGTCCGTGCCGCGTTCCTGTCCTTTGCCGCGGCCTCTGCTGTCACCGTGTGTGTTCCTGTCGCCGCTGCTTGCCCGCCTGCGGTTGCTGTGCGGCTTTTCCCATACTGGCCATGCTGCTCCTCCATCTTGGCTGCTGCCCTGATTCCCTGTCTCTATATAGAGGGCGGCGGCCACATCTTCCCTTCCTTTATTCCCACAGTGTGCAGCGGGGTTGGGCTTCCTCTGCCAATACCCTTCTACCTGTGGGTTTATAAGCCTGCTCCTCTAAACACTCCCTGCCTGATCCTTGTTGTGTCTTGTTGTTGCATGTTGTGTCATGTTCTGTCATGTTGTGTCTTGTTGTTGCCTGTTGTGTCTTGTTGTTGCATGTTGTGTCTTGTTGTTGCATGTTGTGTCATTTCTGTCATGTTGTGTCTTGTTGTTGCATGTTCTGTCATGTTTTGTCTTATTGTTGCATGTTGTGTCATGTTGTGTCTTGTTGTTGCATGTTGTGTCATGTTCTGTCATGTTGTGTCTTGTTGTTGCATGTTGTGTCTTGTTGTTGCATGTTGTTTCATGTTGTGTCTTGTTGTTGAATGTTGTGTCTTGTTGCAGTCTGTTGCTGTGTGGTTTCTTATCGTGTTTCTTAGCAGTCCGGTGTGCACACGCTGTCTTGTTTGTGTCCTTGTGGTTTCCTCTATATTTGGATAGTCTCTATATTGGTCTCCTTGTATCTGTCTTTGTCTGTGAGTTTCCTTGCCTTGTTCTCTGCCTGTGTTCCTGCCCTGGTCGTGCCTTCGTTCCTTGCCTGAGTTTAGCTTAAGTCTCTGCTTATGTTCTTGGTGTTGTTTCCAGTCTGTCTATGTATTGTTCCTTTGCCTTACGTTTAACCCTCCTGGTTGGCATCCGTTTGTTCCCGTCTTTGTCTGTTTGTTACCTGCGCAGATCTTTACTCCTAGTCTGCTTTATGTTGGTCCCTTATCCTGTTGGTGCCTAGCATTGGCACTTCTGGCCTGTCTGGTCAGCTGCCACTGCTGGGAACTGCTCTGAGGTAGCACCTGGTGGCTGTTGGGGTAAGCCATCCTTACCATCAAAGGCTCTGTGAAGATGCCCGACGGCCGCTTAGTTACGCCCCCTCGGAGCAAGCCCGGCAGTGGTCCAGTGTGTCCACTACCCGCTTTACCCGCTGATCAGTTACAGTAGGATCAGGCCATGGACTCCGCTGACATTCTGCCCTCTGCTTTCTTGGTCTATGTGCAGGTCTGGTTTGTGGCAGTTCCCTTTTTGTGTGTGGGAGTGTTTTTTCTTTTTCCCTTTTGAAGGTCTTTGGTGGTTTAGAGTGTCTGTCCGCTGGCTCATGGTTCGCCCAGAGTGTCAGTATTCCTGTAACTCTGACTCATGGTTCGCCCAGAGCGCCTGCACCCGTGCCCGCTGGCTCATGGTTCGCCCGGAGCATCTGCACCCGTGCCCGATGGCTCATGGTTCGCCAAGAGTGTCTGCACCCGTGCCCGCAGGCTCATGGTTCGCCCGGAGCGTCTGCACCCGTGCCCGCTGGCTCATGGTTGGCCCAGAGCGTCTGCACCCATGCCCGCTGGCTCATGGTTCGCCCAGAGCATCTGCACCCGTGCCCGCAGGCTCATGGTTCGCCCGGAGTGTCTGCACCCGTGCTCGCAGGCTCATGGTTGGCCAGGAGCGTCTGCACCCGTGCCCGCTGGCTCATGGTTCGCCCTGAGCGTCTGCACCCGTGCCCGCTGGCTCATGGTTCGCCGGGAGCGTCTGCGCCCGTGCCCGATGGCTCATGGTTCGCTGGGAGCGTCTGTGCCCATGTCCGCTGGCTCATGGTTGGCCCGGAGCGTCTGCGCCCGTGCCCGCTGGCCCATGGTTTGGCCAGAGCGTCAGCACCCGTGCCCGCTGGCCCAAGGTTGGGCCAGAGCGTCCCACCCTTCCCGCTGGCCCATGGTTGGCCCAGAGCGTCTGCACCCGTGCCCGCTGGCTCATGGTTGGCCCAGAGCGTCTGCACCCGTGCCCGCTGGCTCATGGTTGGCCCAGAGCGTCTGCACCCGTGCCGCTGGCTCATGGTTGGCCCAGAGCATCTGCACCCGTGTCCGCTGGCTCATGGTTGGCCCAGAGCGCCCTGCACCGTGCCCGCTGGCTCATGGTTTTTCCCAGAGCGTCTGCACCCATGCCCCTGGCTCATGGTTGGCCCAGAGCGTCTGCACCCTGTCCCTGGCTCAGGGTTTGGGCCCCAGAGCGTCTGCACCGTGCCCGCTGGCTCATGTTGGCCCAGAGCGTCTGCACCCGTCCCGCTGGCTCATGGTTCGCCCAGAGCGTCTGCCCCGGTTCCCGCTGGCTCTTGGTTGGCCCCGAGCGTCTGCCGCGGTTCCCGCTGGCTCATGGTTGGCCCAGAGCGTCTGCACCCCGTGCCCGCTGGCTCATGGTTCGCCCGGAGCGTCTGCGCCCGTGCCCACTGGCCATGGTTGGCCCAGGAGCGTCTGCCCGTGCCCGCTGGCCCATGGTTGGCCCAGAGCGTCTGCACCCGTGGCCCGCTGGCTCAGGGGTTTGGCCCAGAGCGTCTGCACCCGTGCCCGCTGGCTCATGGTTGGCCCAGAGCGTCTGCACCCGTGCCGCTGGCTCAGGGTTTGGCCAGGGAGCGTCTGAAACCGGTGCCCGCTGGCTCATGGTTGGCCCAGGCGTCTGCACCGGTGCCCGCTGGCCATGGTTGGCCCAGAACGTCTGCACCCGTGCCCGCTGGCTCATGGTTCGCCCAGAGCGTCTGCACCCGTGCCCCTGGCTCAGGGTTTTGGCCCAGAGCGTCTGCACCCATGCCCGCTGGCCCATGGTTGGCCCTGAGCATCTGCACCGTGCCCGCTGGCTCATGGTTCGCCCAGAGCGTCTGCACCCCGTGCCAGCTGGCTCATGGTTCGCCCAGAGCGTCTGCACCCGTGCCCGCTGGCTCATGGTTCGCCCAGAGCGTCTGCACCCGTGCCCGCCTAGCTCATGGTCCCGCCCAGAGCGCCTGCACCCGTGCCCGCCTAGCTCATGGTCCCGCCCAGAGCACCTGCACCCGTGCCCGCCTAGCTCATGGTCCCGCCCAGAGCGCCCGCCTAGCTCATGGTCCCGCCCAGCTCATGGTCCCGCCCAGAGCGCCCGCCTAGCTCATGGTCCCGCCCAGAGCATCCGCGTAGCTCATGGTCCCGCCCAGCGTTTCCCCACCATTCTGCCTAGTGTCCTGTTTGTTCCTCCTGTGCACCTCCATTTCCTAGGTATTCCCCGTACTGGTTATGCAGCCTATAGTTTGGTTTTGGGGTTGCCCCTGGATATTTCGGTCCCCAGACCTATGTGGAATTTCCATTTTGTGGATTGGAGGAGGGGACTTAAGGAGAGAGGTACTGCCCACGTTTCCGTCCTCTTTCCCGTCCTTTTCCGTGCCTCGCTGTCACTGTGTGTGTTCCCGTCGCCGCTGCTTGCCCACCTCGGGTTGCTGTGCGGGTTTTCCCATACTGGGCCATGCTGCTCCCCCATCTTGGCTGCTGCCCTGAGTCCCTGTCTCTATAGAGGGCGGTGGCCACATTTTCCCTTCCTTTATTCCCACAGTGTGCAGCGGGGTTGGGCTTCCTCTACCAATCCCCTTCCACCTGTGGGTTTATAAGTCTGTTCCACTCTACACTCCCTGCCTGATCCTTGTTGTGTCATGTTGCTGCATGTTCTGTCATGTTTCTGTCATGTTCTGTCATGTTGTGTCTTGTTGTTGCCAATGTCTTTCATGTTTGTGTCTTTTTGTTGCATGTTCTGTTTTTTTGTGCCTGTTGTTGCATGTTCTTCAGTTGTGTCTTGTTGTTGCATGTTTCTGTCATGTTGTGTCATGTTGTTGCATGTTCCTGTCATGTTGTGTCTTGTTGTTTCTTGTTGTTGCATGTTCTGTCATGTTCTGTCATGTTGTGTCTTGTTGTTGCATGTTCTTTCATGTTGTGTCTTGTTGTTGCATGTTCTGTTATGTTGTGTCTTGTTGTTGCATGTTCTTTCATGTTGTGTCTTGTTGTTGCATGTTCTTTCATGTTGTGTCTTGTTGTTGCATGTTCTGTCATGTTGTGTCTTGTTGTTTCTTGTTGTTGCATGTTCTGTCATGTTGTGTCATGTTGTGTCTTGTTGTTGCATGTTGTTGCATGTTGTGTCATGTTGTGTCATGTTGTGTCTTGTTGTTGCATGTTGTGTCTTGTTGTGTCATGTTGTGTCTTGTTGTTGCATGTTGTGTCTTGTTGCAGTCTGTTGCTGTGTGGTTTCTTATCGTGTTTCTTAGCAGTCCGGTGTGCACACGCTGTCTTGTTTGTGTCCTTGTGGTTTCCTCTATATTTGGATATTCTCTATAATGGTCTCCTTGTGTCTGTCTTTGTCTGTGTGTTCCCTTACCTTATTCTCTGCCTGTGTTCCTGCCCTGGTCGTGCCTTGGTTCCTTGCCTGAGTTTAGCTTTAGTCTCTGCTTATGTTCTTGGTGTTGTTTCCAGTCTGTCTATGTATTGTTCCTTTGCCTTACGTTTAACCCTCCTGGTTGGCATCCGTTTTGTCCTGTCTTTGTCTGTTTGTACCTGCGCATATCTTTACTCCTAGTCTGCTTTATGTTGGTCCCTTATCCTGTTGGTGCCTAGCATTGGCACTTCTGGCCTGTCTGGTCAGCTGCCACTGCTGGGAACTGCTCTGAGGTAGCACCTGGCGGCTGTCGGGGTAAGCCATCCTTACCATCAAAGGCTCTGTGAAGATGCCGACGGCCTCTTAGTTACGCCCCCTCAGAGCAAGCCCGGCAGTGGTCCAGTGGGTCCACTACCCGCTTTACCCGCTCATCAGTTACAATGTAAAGTAGCTACACACATACCTGATCTCTAAAGAAATGTTAAAGGGGTTTTCTCACTATGCAATTTCACAAAGCCACAACCAGCTTTTGACTCGCACTTACTGTTCAGGCTGTGGTTGATTCTACTGCTTAAGACTCACACTTCCTGATCAGACTGTGGGGGGTTCTCCAACAGTGATTGATATATCAGCTCTGCTATTCCTAGTGCAGGAGTTTTGTAAATTGAAGTGCACAAGACTACAGAGCACTAAAGGGTTAAAGCTTCTCAGTAAGTAATGTATACACATTACATACTGAGAAGCTAAGGACAGAACAGGGAGTGGCATCACTGCTTCAGCATGCAAGGAATGAGAGTTAACTAGGGAAGTATATGTGCAAAAGTAGAGATAAAATCTGATCCTAATACTAAACAAAAGCAAAATCAGCACAGCAATGTATTTGGCGATAGTCTTTATTTAACTTTGTCTGTATGTTTAAAGCTAACCAATGAAACTATAATATTTCTTTAACAAATTGTTGATATGTACACTTGGCATTACCTAGTTCAGGGAAACAAAGCATCTAACAAATCAAGTCTGCATGATACACACTACATTTCTTATTTCTATTGGTTTACAGGATTAAGTTTTGAAAAAATATACCAAGCTGCTACTCCTCCAGTCAGTGTTTGCTAGCTTACTTTGGCTGCTGTGTGGTTTTACTTTTTTCTGGCTATGCTGCATACACCTTGCTGCTGTTTTAGTTCCTCCTGGCTATAGGGAGGCGCGTCCCCAATCTGCAATCATGTAGCCCCACAGTGTCCTGCTATGTTTGGCTTACCCATCTGCAGACAGCTGTTTCGGGATTTTGCCCATCATCAGCGTACAGCAGAGTTTACTAGCTGGCTGGGTGAGGGGCATTTTGTGTCTCAGAAAGGTAATATCTCTCCTAGGGGAGAGGCACCGTGTAGGTGTGTGAGGATTTAAGATTGCCGTTTGCACTTCACTGGCATATGCTAAATTGGTTACATAAAATAGATGGGACTTCTTATATGCAAATGCCGGTGAGGTGTAAAATGTTTTCTCACATCTAAATGGTGCCTCTCCCCAAGGAGAGATATTCCCCTTTCTGAACCACTCATTGCTTTTCACCCAGCCAGCCAGAAAGCTTTGCACTGTACTAATGAGGGGCAAAACCCCAAAACAGCTGTCTGTAGGTGAGCAGTACTGGCTTACCCTGAATCCTGTTCGCTTTCCAAGACTCTTGGACCATTGTTGTATGCAAGTGCAATTGAGGTCTGTTCTTGTCAGTCTGTCTGTCCCTTTTTGTGTCTGCCTTGTTCCTAGTTTTGTATTCTGTCTTGTACCTTTGGCTTCCATGGTTCTTGTCAGTCTCTCTGTTCCATTTACCTTGTCAGTATCTGTATATTATTTGTACCCATCTTGTATTTTGGCCTCTATTTGGCTTTCTTGGTTCATGTCTTGTTTGTAGCCTGTTCTGTGTTTTGCCTTGTATACCTGTCTTGTTTCTAGTCCCTTGTTTCTAGTTAAGTGTCCTGTTTGTTTCCTAGTTCTGTGTCTTGCGTGTATACCTGTCAGGACTCAATTACCTGTTCAGCTTCCTGCTGATGGAGTGAAATGCTCTGCATGAGTTAATTTACCTTGCCTGTGTCCAGGCCCTGGGAGAGGCTCTTGCTGGTGAGCTCAGGAGTGACAGCTCTGTGTCACACAGACCAATAGTAGGGCCCGGAGACCGCACCAATCAGCTACAGGGGCGTGGTCTGGGCACACCATTTAAACCTACTCAATACCTTCCTGTTAAAGGTTCTTGCTTGCTATTTCACCTGTGTTTAGTTACTGTGTTTTTCTTGTTACCAGACCTCAGCTTGTTTTCTTGACCCCGGCTTGTCTTCTGATTTGGTACCTCATTCTTGATTGTGTTCTGACCCCTGACTTGTTTCATGGTATTCCTTCTAATTTTTTTTATTTGTATCCTGATGTTACCGCTCTGTTGCTGACCCAGACTGTTTGACCTTACTCTCTCCTAATGGGCCCTGCACCTAGTAGTGTAGGGACTGCCGCCCAGTTGGGGACTGCCATTTAGGGCAGTTCGTCAAATAGGCAGGGATATAGGGCTGGGGTTCAGTCAGGGCTCACTGTACTTCCCTTAACGTGACAATACCTGTCTTGTATCTATTTCCTTGTTCTTAGTCATGTACCCTGCCTGGTTCCTAGCTCTGCTTGTATCTTGTTCAGTACCTTACCCTGTACATTTGTTAATATTTTAATCTGCCTCCTTAGCCCCTTTACCTAGTACGCCTTCTGTCCTTAGTCTTCCTCATCTTGTCTAAATCTCTCTCTGGTGCCTTATTTTGAAACTTGAAAAGACTTTGAGATTCTTAGTTCACACGTTTTGATCAAAAAATGTTTATGCCACCCCCGACTTACAACAGGATCTCAAGGCGGGTGGTCCTACGCTATCTTTACCTCTCAATAGATCCAAATCCAGACTTCTCTTGGGGCCAACCGCCCACCAAAACCCACACAGAAAAACAAACACAGGCACCAACCTTGCACACATACTGCACTGATATAACAAGCTGTTTAAGTGGGTGGGGTGCAAGAAACCAATATGGAGGCATCAATTCCTCCCTCTATAAATTAAAAGCAATATGTGCCAAATACAACATATAGTTTTGCACAAAAAAACATTTCTGAAAAACACAATGTGAACCTGGGTGCCACTGGCTTGACTGTGGCATATATATATATACACGCATTACAATGCCAGTGGTACACCAACTGCTAAAAGGGCTATACAATACATGGAAATCCCTCAAGAAGCATTAATGCTATCTATAATACATGAAAAAAAAAAGGTTGGTGCCTGTTTTTATTTTTCTCTCTGGATTATGGAGGTCGGTGGGCCCAATGAGAAGTCTGAATTTGGCTCTAGTGAGAGATAAAGATAGCGTAGGACCACCCGCCTTGAGATCCCGTTGTAAATCGAGGGTGGCATAAACATCTTTTGATCAAAACGTGTGAACTAAGAAACTCAAAGTTTTTTTCATGTATTATAGATAGCATAAATGCTTCTTTAGGGATTTCCATGTATTGTATAGCCCTTTCAGCAGTTGGTGTGCCACTGATAATGGTGTGCCTGTGTATATATATATGCCGCAACCATGCCAGTGGCACCCAGGTTCACATTGTGTTTTTCAGAAATGTTTTTTTGTGCAGAACTATACTTTGTATTTGGCATATATTGCTTTTAATTTATAGAGGGAGGAATTGATGCCTCCATTTTGGTTTCTTGCACCCCGCCCACCTCCACAGCTTGTTATATCAGTGCAGTAGGCGTGCAAGGTTGGTGCCTCTTTTTATTTTTCTCTCTGGATTATGGAGGTCGGTTGGCCCAAAGAGAAGTATGAATTTGGCTCTAGTGAGAGATAAAGATAGCGTAGGACCACCCGCCTTGAGATCCTGTTGTAAGTCAGGGTGGCATAAATTTTTTTGGATCAAAACGTGTGAACTAAGAATCTTAAAGTTTTTTTCATGTATTATAGATAGCATAAATGCTTCTTTAGGGATTTCCATGTATTGTATAGCCCTTATTTTGAAACTTCTGACCCTCCTAGTCAGCTGCCACTGCCGGATAGTGCTCTGAGGTAGCACATGGTGGCTATCATGAGTTAACTTCCCCATCAAAGGGTCTGAGAAAAACCTGAAGTCTGCTTAGTTACGCCCCATCGGAGCAAGTCCAGTCAGTGGCACAGTGGCCCCACAACCTGCCGCTTCAATGACAGGTATGGTCTTGGTACCTTCATTGGTTTTTCATTGTTGTATAATTTACTGTTTGCAGACATAGTATTATTTTTTCCTTTCTCCAATATGTGTTTACATAGGGCAACACGAACAAGACTGTGCCATTTTTAGGTGTATCTTGCTCCAAAAAACTGTTCTATAGATGTATTAACAGTTGTTGTAGACGGATACACAAAGAGGTTCGACGTCCCAGTGGAGGTTCAAAACAGTATATTGGTTGATACGTGCCAAAGAGTAAGAATTCACAGCCTGACAATTTCTCAGTCAAATGAGTTCTTCTAAGTTTATTACAGAGACACAAGTTTTTATAGGTTGGGCGTATACACATTCCATAAGCAACATGTGATATTTCATCCACCCTCTTGATTGGCTCTTCTTATCTACATTTTAAATGACACACCCCACCTTTTGTTTGAGAGAATCAAAACAGTTAAGGCCAGTAGCCATTTTGGTATGTCTTTGAGGCCTATCAGGGTGTGTCTGAACAAAGACGCCATCTTGTGGGTGAAATAGACATTTCACATAATACATAATGCATTAGAGAATGTAGAGCTATGCAGGCAGTTTTTACATGCTATAATATAAAGACATGTGAGGTATTATACTGACTAATACATTAAAATGGAGACACAAAGGATCACACATATATAACCTCTGTTCCCATCACAACACAGTCATATGTCAAATCTTGCACCAGGCATGGCACTTTTGAATGCGCCAAGGATATGCTATGCTATGCTATGCACGGCATACCACACACCAGATTTATGAACCCAGATATGACAGGTTCATACATACTGTCTCATTCCACACTCCTCTATATCAATTTAGAACTGATGTGTCGGCGCCAAGTTTCATACATGTCACCCAGAATCTTTTTCACAAAGCACACCTGGTGGTCAGATGTGGTACTGCCAGAAAATCTTACAATGCTATAGCTCTTAAAATGTATAGGGGTTATCAACTTGAGAGTATATTGAAATCCAAATTTAAAATCTTCCACCTCCATGACCTGAACTTTTGTCAAAAATGGAGGTCCCTAACCACCAGCCCACCTGATTGAATCCAGGGAGAGAATGAATAGAGAGGTGGTGGCTCATATTCACTCCCGCCATTCACTTTCATGGGAGTTACGGAAACAGCAAAAGTCATTAATGGTTGTTCCCTTACATATAATAATGTTTTGAGAACTATTTTTCCATTTTTGTATCTTTTCCAATTGATGTTTGGAAGGATAAATCAAAATGTTTGTCAGATTGTGGCTACACACTCACATCTGATTGGTTGTATCTCCTATTTTAATAGGTGGTGAAAACCTGTACATGGATTTCCTCTTCACATAATTACAGTACAATATGAGCAACCAATGGTTTATAGAATCAACCCAATGATCATGGAAAGGAGATTATGGGCACAGAACTTGTCACATAATCTCCAAAAAATTGGGAATCTCGCAAGAGAACAAAGAGTGACTTTTGATCACTATATTTACTATTTTGCCATAGGCAAACTTAAACTCTATCAGTTCTCTATCTATTAAACACTAAAACGTAACTTTTATTATATCTAACTCTTAACCTCTATACACACTATTTAAAAACCTGATTTCTAACCTCATCATTTAACCCTTTTTGCTTCTGAAAGAGGGAATAACTCCCTTTCTATCATCAAGTCTGGTGGAACCCCACCTATTAACAGATAGAGAACTGATAGAGTTTAAGTTTGCCTATGGCAAAATAGTAAATATATATGGGCACAGAAGACTTTCCTATCTCATGGTGATTGTAGCAATAAGTGCTTATATTTTATTTTTATGCTGTAGGGTCATATTCCCTTTATGTGAGCCATGGTAGAGATCAGTTATCCTATATATGTCTTTTACAAAAAACAGGAATGGATAGCAGAAAATGGAAATCCTAAGAGAGAGGAGGAAGAATAATTATAAGACTAATATGTACTTACTGCAAACTTCAAGAAGAATGGATTTCCGAGTTGTGTTGCCCATGGAGTTTGTTAGAAATACTACAATTTTAAATGTACATTGAGGAATTTATACCAATTATCTCTGCAAAAATAATTCCAGTTAAAAGCGCATAATGTCTTACTGATACTCTTGTTTAAATAAAATATTAATTCTTAATTTCAAGCAAACATTACCACATTGACTACTTTGATTTTTAAACATATTTGTGCAAATGAGTGTGGTAAAATACTCTGTAAAAGAGCGGATCCGCCTTTAAGGACTCATTTTCACTACATTGAAGTGAGATAAACTTCCAATTTATTGAACCAGCATCCGACTTGTTGTTCCCATTATAATTTTTTAGTGATTCCTCAGGGGTGTAAAAATTTCTAAGGGGTTAAAATACAAACACTATATAAACAATCACAACATAAGTGAGTGTTGTAAAATGGATACTAAATTGTCTATTGCAAAGAAATGCCCCCGCAACAAGGACTATAACATAGGGAAAAATTCCCGAGACTCTCTAGAAACGGGCACCCAAGTGCACAAGGTGCCAAGTACGAGAGATACTTAGGAAAAGGTTGCCCTGAGGGTAGTTTATTCAATATGGAATGCAGCATGTAGGTAAGTATCGAGGTTTGTTTCAATAATTTGAAGGAAAACATGTGTTGGATAACAAGTTGTACAATAGCGTTATCTTTTAACAGAGGGGAAATTTTATCCAGAAAAACCCTAGAATTTATGGGGAAACACGTAGGGAGTGGACTCTCAAAGGTTGTATTATACAAGCATGTTGGAGAAAAGATATGTCCACCTGTCTCATATAAAGGGAGCCCCCTTTTTTCGGGCATTCTCCCCTGGCGAAGTGCACATTGCTGTATTCTAGGTAGTAGTGGTAAAGTATAGGGGTTTAGATATTAAAATTTTTTTTAAAAAAAATAAGTAAAAGTTATGTTTTAACAGGGATTTTTTTTTGCGTGTACCATGGAGTTTTTTATCCACATGTGATGTTTTTTCCCGGGTGATACTAGAGTTGGGTTAAAAGTTACCTTTGGGGAATTCTCCCAATGCCCCCACATTTCTTTCCTCCCCGTGGGAAAGTAAGGATTTGGGAGGGCATTCCCGGAGGGGCGCAGGCACTGTCTTAGATACCCGGGAATCATGTTTCCAGATTGGGGACAACGGTTTTCTGTTAAACTACTGAGGAACAAAAAATGCAGAATTTACATTTTATTTTTTTAGCATTATTTTTTCAAATGAGGTGTTTGAAAGATTAACTTGTACAGAGGAGAGGATCCTGCCCTTGAGGACTCATTGTCTTACATTGCCCCAAGATCTGAGATGACTGGTTCTTCTGTGAGATTTATTTGAGGAACCATTAGAAAGTTGACAAAATTTTGTTTTTTTGTTACCATTATTATTTATTTTTTAGACTCATTACCTCCTAGGGGCTGATAAAAATACAGAGGGGTTAAAATACACAACACATATAAACAGCAGAAAATAAGTGAGTGTGGTAAACATGGGCTTACTAAGTGATTGTCTATTGCAAAGGAGAAATAGCCCCGCCAACAAAGGATTTCTATCATCATAGGGAGAAAGACTTCTGCCCACGAGGGCTTTCTGTCAATAAGGGAAAAGGAAAGACACAATAGCAAGTCCACAAGGGCTTAATATCAATATACGAAGAGGAAATACATGGTAGGGAGAAGGGTTCCTGCCATGAGGGTGTTCTATTAATATGGGAAGAGCAGAGACATGGTAGGCAGAAAAGTACCTGCCCACGAGGGCTTGTTATCAATAATGGGAGAGGAAAGACATGGTAGGGAGAACAAGTTCTACCAATGAGGGCTTACTAGTACAGAGGAGAAATTGTCCAGCCAATAAGGGCTTTCTATCAATATGGAGGAAAGACAACGTAGGGAGAATGGACCCTGCCCACAAGGGCTTGTTGTCATCTCAGGAGTAGAAAGACATGGTAGGGAGAAACTGTTATGTCCACCATGGCTGACAATCAATACATGAAGAAGAAAGACACGGTAGGGAGAAAGGGCCCTGTTCACAAGGACTTACTAGCAATACATGAAAAGGAAAGACACAGTAGGGAGAAAGAGTTCAACCAAAGAGGTCTTACTAGTATAGATTAAAAGTAATCCAGCCCATGTGGGTTTTTTATCAATAAGGGAAGTGAAGAGACATAATAGGGTGAAAGGGTTCAGCCCACGAGGGCTTACAATCAATACAGAAAGAGGAAAGACACAATGGATAAGGATGAAAGATGCAGATATAGATGTATTTTGGGAATAAGGTTACTTCAGGGTATAATCTTTTCTGAGAAGGAAGGGTCGTTCAGATTACTTTTAATGGGTTAGATAGCTTGAGAGATTCTGAAGTTTTGGGGAAACAAATTTCAAAATATAGGGAATGCCCAGAAAAATGTTGGAATTAATTATGGGGAAAAAAAGCAAACGGGAGAAGAGAAATTCTTGTGATGACCACAGATTATATTTGGGGAGACGAGGGCGAATTTGTATGGAGGCGACAGTTTTTGAATGTCATTGTCAATGTATAGAAATGTAGTTATGTGCAATAGTCAGTTGGTGAATGGAATGATAGAGCAGAGAAGAGAAGAGGTAGATATATGATAGGGGCATGGATTAGTAGGACAGCAGAGTTCAGGACACATAGAAAGAATGAAGAGTGTTAGTAAGAAGGAAACCAAGGATAGTATTGCAGTCATCTATGTAGGATATGATAAGGACATATAAGAGATATTTTGGTGACTCAAGGTCAAGTACAAAGTGGATTTCTGAAATTTGAGAAAGTGGATTTGATGTAGAGGCATCTTGAGACTGGGAAATGATGGAGCCATAAACTATTGACAGTTCTGGTAATTGTATGTGAGCCCCGGTAGAGATCAATTATATCTACCAAAATAGGAATAGATAGCAGAAAAAGGAAATCCTAGGAGAGAGGAGGAAGAATAGTTGTAGGACTAATATGCACTTACTGCAGACTTCAAGAAGAATGGTCTTTTGAGTTGTTTTGCCCTTGGAGTTTGTTATCTCACATGTGATAGTTTTCTGGTGATCATCTAGAGTTGGGGTAAATGTTACTGTAGATGAATTCCCCCAGATGCCGACCACATTATTCTTCTTCCATTGGAAAACCAATGACACTGTAGAGCAGTGCCGAGGAGGAGCACAAGTAACTGTCTTACTGAAACCGGCAATCAATGCGCCAAGAGCAGAGATGACTGGTTCTTCTGTGAAATCTACACAAGGAACAAACAAACACATGACAGAACTTACGATTTGATTTTTGTCAGTATTATTATCATTAATATTATTATTACTAAACCTGTGGTGAGTGAGTGATCGACTCGTACAGAGGAGAGAGGAACCTGTCCATGAGGACTCCATGAGAGCTTCAGAAACAATGATCAGGAAGGCAGGGGAGGCAATAATCTGTCCCTGCCTTCCCAATAAAGAGAAAGCCTGCCTCTGATAGCCGGCTCTCCACTTTTGCAGCTGCACATTTAGTTTTAGTTTTAAAACAGTTAGATGTCTACCACCCGGATGTATATTGTCTATAGATGGTCACAGCAGGAAGAATAGTTGTAAGACTAATATGTACTTACTGCAGAAATCAATAAGGTTGGTCTTTTGAGTTGTCTTCCCCTTGGCGTTCCTCATCTCACATGGTTTTCTGTTGATCATCTAGAGTTGGGGTAAATGTTACAGTAGATGAATTTCCCCAGATGCCGAAAACATTACTCTTCTTCCATTGGAAAGATAAGGACGCTGTAGAGCAGTTCCCAGGAGGAACGCAGGTCACTGTTTTACTGATACCGGCAGTCACTGTCCCAAGATCTGGGATGACTGGTTCTTCTGTGAGATCTACACAAGGAACAGAAAAACATATGACCGAACTTACTATTTGATTTTTGAGGAGGGGAACCTTAACTGGTGCTCTCCATAAGGAGAGATGTTCCCCTCCTCATACCCACTCATTGCCTCCCACCAGTCAAGCCAATATCGCTCTGCTCTACACTGATGAGGGGCAAAACCCCGAAACGCGTATGTAGATGAGCAATATTGGCTTGAAAATTATTCCTTTTTGCTTCTCAAAGATTCAGTGAATCAGAAGTAAATTGAGAATTTGTTACAACCTATAGAGGGGCCAGTGAGCTTTCCAGTCCTTTCCCAATAATGCCTTGTGATATGCAGATGCTTAGTAGTGGGCTAAAAGGCTAAAACAAAACACTACATACCTTAATGGTGCTCTCCATAAGGAGAGATGTTCCCCTCCTCATACCCACTCATTGCCTCCCACCAGTCAACCCAATATCGCTCTGCTCTACACTGATGAGGGTCAAAACCCCGAAACGCGTATGTAGATGAGCAATATTGGCTTGACAATTATTCCTTTTGCTTCTCAAGATCAGTGAATCAGAAGTAAATTGAGGATTTGTTACAACCTATAGAGGGCGCAGTGAGCTTTCCAGCTCCTTTCCCATAATGCCTTGTGATATTTGATTTTTGTCAGTATTATTATAATTAAACTTGAGATTATTGAGTGATTGACTCTTAAAGAAGAAAGAGGCTCTTGCCCATCGGGACACAATGAGAGCTGTATATACAATGATCAGGAAGGCAGGGGAGGTAATAATCCGTTCCTGCCTTCTCAGTAGAGACAAAGTCTGGCTTTGACAGCCGACTCTCTACTAATGCAGCTGCACATTTAGTTTTAAAACAACCATGCAGTTACATGTCGACCACACAGATGTTTATTGTCTATGGGTGGTCACCAAGTAGTTATATTTATTAATAATAATAATAATAATAATAATAATAATAATAATAATTTGCCTGTGATCTGTGTATTTATTTTTTGCACATACTACTACTGATATAAAGTTTAACTTGACAGTGATACATGTATCTTACTGCAGAGTGTTATCTCTTCTTAGAGCACAACAAAAGTCATGAAAAAGAATTTAGAAAGCTGAGGTATCTTAGTGCGGTAATTGTCAAGTTAAGCTTTGCTATATCTGTATGCACAGAGTTGCTTCTGGGCCCTTAAGCCCTTTGGGGTAATTTTAAAAATTTGAAAAAAGAGAGTAAAACATACCCAAAAACAATTTAAAAGGGGAGTTACTACTTCTTGTCATCATATTCATCTCCTATATCAGTGGTGATGCAATGTGTGGCCCCTGACATCCACACTTAAAAAACCCCCTGGGTAACTTTTATTGGGCACACTCCCACTTTCCCTTTCCCGTGATTTGGGGTTTTTTTTTCTAAAAAATTTTTTTTTCACTTAAATGTTTTGCTTTTTCTTTAAATCTGAAGTAATAAACCCCCTAAACTTCTCTCCTGGCATCAAAACTTTTTTCAAAAGGGGGGCGAGTCCCCCCGGGATCTGGTTTTCCCCTCGATGGAAAATTTGGTTTTTTTTCACTTTTTTTGGGTTTTTCATTAGGGACCCAAAATATTCTGGAAGGGATGTTCCGCATCCAGTATTTCCCTAGGGAAATTTGTGAAAAGTATTTCTTTTAAATTTGCAGGAAGGTACAAAGGGAAAGGAGGCACAGAGGTTTCCCCCTTGGACCGGACCCTTGGAGACCAAATTTAAACAAAAAAGCCCCGGATATATGTGTTTATCACATTTTGATACCTGAAAAAGGAAAGAATTGGGAAATTTTTTTTGTTTTCCTTTTTCACCGGGAAACACAAAAATCAAGAGGAAGAGTATCGTGCTAAAAAAACTTACAGAAACATATTTAAAAAAATGGGGTTTCTGAGTTGTCTTTTCCCGGGGTTTGCATTCCCCATTTGATTTTTTCCTGTGATCTTCTAGAGTTGGGGGGGAATGTTACAGTAGATGAATTTACCCCGATACCGGGCCCCATTTTCCCTTTTTCCTTTTGGGAAAAATAAGGATGTGGCAGGGTTTCCCGGGAGGAGTGCAGGGGCCCCTGTCTTAATTAAAATCATGTCACTGTGCCAGGGTCGAAAATGACTGGTTTTTTCTTTGGAAAATCTGTACAAGGAAAACCCTAAAGAATTTAGTTTTCAATTTAATTTAAAGTTTAAATTAAACATTTTTTTTTTTTTTTTTTTTGGAGCCAGGACCCTTCCCGGACAAAAAACTGGGGGTGGGGATATAGGGCACCCCAAAGGGGTTTTATATTGATTTCTACAAAACATAAGCTTTTCTGGGGCTGATCAGCTGGTAAAGAGGAGGAAAAAATAGGGTTTAGTTTAAGTTTTCCCTTTACCTCATTATTTCAAAATTTTTCCCGCAACAATGGTCATTCCCAGGAAAAATTTTTTAAAAAAAATTAAATTTTTCTTGTTTTTTAAAACTCGTATTTGTTAGATGCATGCAGTGATTGTTCTGGAAAAAGGGCCTTTTTACAGTACAGTGCGGTAATAAAGGGCCTGGACGGGCCCCTTTCATTATTAGGGGAGGGCATGCAAATTTGGTGGCTTTAGTGGGCCCTCTAATACAGTTGGTATACATGTCCCGTACTGCTTCACATGTATTTTGTGAGGGCATGCGTGATTGATGGCCATAGCCCTCCAAAAGTACAGTTGCCGTACTATATGCCCCTTTCTGGGCCCTTTAAAGTATTTTGTGGGGGTACTTTCAGTATTATTGGGCCCCAAAAACGCCTCTCTACGGACAGAAGGGGACCACAATTTCCCTTTTTTCTCCTAAATTTGGGTTTGGAAGGCATTTCTGTGGTTGGCATTTTATAACGCCTCTCCTACAGTACAGTGTGGTTTCCCTGTCCCTTTCTTTCTCTTAAAATGTAATTTTTTAAAGGGCAAAGTAGTGATTGGTTTATCTATCGCCTCTACGAAAGTGCTTTTATACAAGTCCCGAAAATTTCCTTTTACATGTATTTGAGGGCTTTTATTTATTGGTGGTTTTATAAACCCCCTCTCTAACCCTACAGGGTGGAAAAACATGTCCCCAATTTCTGCTCTTCATTTTATTTGGAAACTGAAAGTAGTGATTGTGGTCCCTTGGCCTCCACAGTAAAAGTGCAGTACTACTATCTTTAAAATGTCTTTCATTTTATTAAATGAGGGCAGCAATAAAATTTGGTTTTAAAAGTTCCTCTTCTACAGTTAATAAAAGGGCCCCCAAAATAACAAAGCCTGTTTCTCTTTTTTCAAAGAAATTTGGGGGGGTGTGTGCAGTGATTGGGGGTCATAGTCATCTCTACAACCCGTCGGGACTACATGTCCCCGTACTGCTCTGCTCCTTAAAATGGGGGCCGGGATCAAGGGGTCAAATTTTCACAACAGTTTTAAAGGGGCCCTTTTTTTTTGGGCCATTGTTATAAATTTTAATTTACAAAAAAGGAAGCCCCAACCTATTTTGAGGTCCCCTGATGAAAGGGGGGGGGGTGGGCTTAACATTTTTTGGGCCCAAAATTTTAAAGAAACCCAATTTTTTTCATGTAACCTAGTTTGCGTAAAACCCCTTTTTTCCAATTTTCTATGTCCCATTTGCGGTTTTCCCTTTGTCCCAAAGGTGCCACTTTTTTTTTGAATTTTTAAATGTCTAAAAATTTAATTGCTGCCAACCATTTTGCATTTGTTTTTCAAAACAAAGTTTTTTCCCTGGCAAAACCAAATTTTTGTTTTATTTAGGGTTATAGGGAGGGTGGAGTCTCCATTTGGGGTTTGCACCCCCCCCACCCCCCAGGTTTTTTAAAAACGGCGTGTTCTTTTTAAGCAGGAAACTTCGCTCCCTAAAGTATCCCGGTTTTGAAAAAAAAGGGGCCCAAAAAGGGAAAAAATAAAGTTTGGGGGCCCTCTGCATTTTAGGTCCCCGATGATTGGGGGGTTGGGCTTAAAACAAAATTTTTTGGCCCAAAAATTTTGGGAATGGGGAACCTCAAAATTTTTTAAAGTATCCTAGTTAAACAGTAATTTCTTTTTCCAAAAATTTTCCCATGTCCCATTTGACGGGTTTTCCCTTTGTCCCTAAAAGTGCCATGGGTTTTTTTTAATTTGAAAAAGGGCTTTGTGAGGGCTACACAAGGAACAAAAAAAACCCAAAAACAGAATTTACTATGACTTTCATTAATATTATTATTAAACATGAGATCCTGCCTTTGAGGACTTATTGGTTTATACCAGTAAACAAGATCCGAGATTGATTTTAGGAACCATTACAAAGTTTACAAAATTTACTGTGTTTTTTGTTATATTATTGTTCATTTTTTAGACTCTTTACCTGATTCCTAAAAAAACACCCCCGGGGTCAAATACACAACAATATAAACACGGGAAAAAAAGTGAGTGGGGTAAAAAAAGGGCTTTTAAAGAGTGGGTAGTTTCAGAGGAAAAAAGTGACCAAAAAATAAAAAAAAAAAAATTTTTTAAATTTAAAGGGGAAAAGGAAAGACCCCCTAGGGAGAAAGGGTTCTGCCCACGAAGGCTTTCTATCGATAAGCAAAGAGAAAAGACATGGTAGCAAAGAAAGGTTCTGCCCATAAAGGGCTTATTATCAATTTTGGAAGAGGAAAGACACAGTAAAAAGAGAGGGTCCTGCCATGAGGGTGTTCTATTAATATGGGAAGAGGAAAGACGTGGTCGGGAGAAAAGGTTCCCCCCACAAGGACTTGCTAACAATACATGAAAAGAAAAGAAACAGTAGGAAAAAAGAGTTCTGCTACTGAGGGCTTATTAGTATGGAGGAGATATAGCCCAGTCAATGAGGGCTTTCTATCAGTATGGGAAGAGGAAACACACAGTAGGGAGAGTTTGCCCTGCCCAAAAGGGGGCAAGCAATCAACACATGAAGAGGATGCCCATGAGGGCGTTCTGTTAATAAGTTTAGAGGAAAGACACAGAAGGGAGAAAGGGCTCTGTCCACAAGGACCTAATAGCAATACATGAGAGGAAAAGACACAGTACGGAGAAAGTTCTGCCACTGAGGGCTTACTAGTACAGAGAAGAAATATTCCAGCCATTGAGGGCTTTCTATCAGTATGGGAAGAGGAACAACACAGTAGGCAGAATGGGTCCTGCCCACGAGGGCTACAATCAATACTGAAAAGGATAGACATGGCAGGGAAAAAGGGTTCTACCTACAAAAGCTTACTATCAATTTGGGAAGAGGAAAGGCACAGTAGGAAGAAAGGGCTCTATCTACAAGGACTTACAAGCAAAATGTGAAAAGAAAAGACACCGAAAGTAGAAACAGTTCAACCAATGAGGACTTACTAGTAGAGAGGAGAAATAGTCCAACCAGTGAGGGCTTTCTATCAATAAGGGAAGAGGAAAGACATAGTTGAGAGAGTGGGCCCTGCCCAAAAGGGGGCTAGCAATCAATACATGAAGAGGTTAGACACGGTAGGGAAAAAGGTGCCCGTGAGGGTGCTCTATTAATAAGGTAAGAGGAAAGACAGTAAACGGAGAAAGGGTTCTGCCCACAAGGACTTGCTTCCAATTCATGAAAAGAGAAGAAACAGAGAGAAAGTTCTGCCACTGAGGGCTTACTAGTACAGAGGAGATGTAGTCCAGCCAATGAAGGCTTTCTATCATCAAGGGAAAAGGAAAGACACAGTAGAGAGAGTCGGCCCTGCCCAAAAGAGGGCTAACAATCAATACATGAAGAGGATAGACACGGTAGGAAAAACAGTGCCCATGACGGTGTTCTGTTAGTAAGAGAAGAGGAAAGACACGGAAGGGATAGAGGTCCCTGTCCACAAGAACTTACTAGCAGTACATGAAAAGAAAAGACACAACAGGGAGAAAGAGTTCAGCCACTGAGGGCTTACTAGTACAGAGGAGAAGTAGTCCAGCCAATGAAGTTGCTTATTTCGATGCTGGGCATAGCCTGAAAATGTCTCATGAAGGGATGTACTGCTTCTTCTTACTTCTATCAGATGTGATGCATTGTGTGGCCCAGTGACATCCAGCAAATACCAGTGATATCTGATGGTCACATTCACACTTACCCGTCACAGTGATGGAGGTTATTGCTTCTCTGCAATAACTATATTTGAATCTATTGTCTTCTGCAGTGATCCTGAAGTAATACATCCCACCATCTTCTTTCCTGGCATCAGTTATTGTCAGGGTGCATTCTCCGATATCTGTATTTCCCGTCAGGTGAAAGTTTGTTTTTTGTGCAGCATAGCGTTTATCATTAGTGGCTACAATGTCATATGGATCACTGTGTCTCCTTATCCAGTATCCATAGGACTTAGTGAATGTATTTCTGCTCTCAACAATGAAAGTACATGGAACGGTGACACAGAGACCCTCCTGGACACGGACACTAGAAGACACTTGGATAGAATGGCCTTTATCATGTATGTCCAGGCAGGTGATAACTGTAGAAGAACAGGGGATGGTGTTAATATGTATCCAGTAATCAAATTATCCACATAGATACTGACAGGGTTATTTACTTATTAATTCAGTAAAACTCAAAAACACACAGTATATTATATGCAGTATAGTGGTGAGGGCATATATAGGGGTAGACCGTGTGGCTACTAATGGGCTCTTGAAGAGAGGAGGCCCAACGTTGATTGGTGTCATTCCCTGTTGTTACTGTTTGGTAGGAACCTGTGCAGACCTCCCCTCTCCGCAGAATTGTTGGGAAATAAAAGGAGAAACAAACACCAAGACCATCTGTCCTGGCAACAAAACCCAGCACCATAATGAGTGGCCCAATCTGATCTTTGTTATAGGGCCCTGCTCTCTTCCATGTAGGACACTGATGTCAGTGCCCTCACAATCATCTGGGCTCCTCATTAGATACAAAGGATTTATCATCAAAAGCTATAAATGTTTAGTTAGTTTACCGTTTTGTAGTTTTTGAGTCAATGAGTTTAACAAAAACTGACTAAGGACGATACTTATGGACAACAACTTACTGACACATTCAATAAAACACATAGAGGGACATGTATGAAAACTGTCTTGGTTTAAGGCTTGCTTTTCTGCCCAAAGCAACCAATCAGACCTTCCCTTTCATTTCATATAGTGCTTGAAAAAATGAAGGGTAAGCTTTGATTGGTCACTATGGGCTCTGATTGGTTGCTGTGAGATCTGACTGGTTCTATGAGCTCTGATTGGTTGCTATGAGCTCTGATTGGTTGCTATGAGCTCTGGTTGGTTGCTGTGAGCTCGAATTTGGGTGCCTGTGGGCTTGATTGGTCCCATGAGCCTGACTTTCTGGGGCTCTGATTGGTTGTTGTGAGCTTGATGGGTATGGGCACGGGATTGGGGTTTATATGGACTCTGAGGGGTTTTTGGTTTTTGGGGTCAACAAAGAAAAACCAGAAGTTTCTAATTTTTTCATACATGAGGCCCAAAAGTTGTACAACAATAATAAACATAAATTTAAAAAACAATAAAATAAAAAAAAAATTTTTATTATTCTACTGTAAGTACAACTACACTGCTATTATAAAATAAAAACATTCCTCCAAAACACTCCTACAATTACTGTTACTACAGATGTTGGAAAGTTTAACTTGTCAGGGATTTCACTGCTTTTTGAGTTTTTTGGTTTTGGACAAAAAATTTGTCATTGAAAAGGTTGTGATAACAATTTGTGCAGTAATATCATGGTGCATTATCTGTCAGGTTTATCTTTGTTATATCTCAACTACTTTACTATTTCTACCACTAATACTATTTTATATTTTTTTCCCACCAATATACTATCACACACTAAATATTACACCTTTTAACTACTCCCCCCTATAAAACACCACATAAACACTACTACAACAACAACAACAAAAACTACTACTACCACATAGTTTCACTACTAGACCCTGTTGGGCTGAGATCCTAGGGCCCCAAATGGATTGATTTAGGGGCCCACCAGTTGAGCTGTTTTCTGGGCCCACCGGGGAGTTTTTTTTAGGGGCCCACCCTTTTCAGCTACTGAAATACTGACCTGCCTCCATAGTGCCTCTTTCTTTTTTTCTTCTCTTTCTATCTTTTTTTTCCTGTTCTGAGGTGTATGGCGTTAAATACAATTCCAGATCTACCATGCTCAGAGGCCCACCGGGTATTTCCCCTATACCCCTGTGGGCCAGTCTAAGCCTGACTATGACTATTACAACAATTACTACTACTATAGATACACTACTACGACTGTTACTACTTCTACTACCACTACAGACACACCATTATGTCTATTAGTACAATAACTACTACAACTACTACTACTACTACTACTACTACTATAGACACACTACTATGATTAATATTTATCTATTTTTCACTCTTTTACTGCTGGCACCACTTAATGTTTTTGGTTTATTTTTGAAACTTGAGCTGGAGGCTGAACTCAGTGAAGCTCAGGGCTTATTAACAAAACAATATATTTTCCTGTTAACTTTCCTGTTTCGTTGTTGGAATGTAGTCCATACAGTAAAGTGGCTGCTCGCAGAGGGCTTCCTGTTGCTCAAGTTTTCTGCATTTTGCAGAGTCAAAATTAAATTTGACAACAGTGAAAAGATTAAAAAATAAAACTAAGTGAAATCACCAAGTAGTTTACATCCTGAAATTCAAACAGAATCCAGCCGAGAAGGAATCTCCAAAGGAAGCATCGCGGACAAAGAGATCACGGTTTAGTAAAGGCCCAACAATTTTGCAGACCTAACCATGTCATTAGGTGAAAGGTGCATATGGCATTAGTACATTTATACTGTAATAACCATGTAAGAAGAAAACAAAGTGTAACTATGTGATTGCACTCCCTTTTTGTATACTTCTCCATTATTTTCTTGGAAATGTGTATATTTTATTCACTGTTCCTCATTATGTATACTACTAAGATGTTATACTATTTTTTTTTACTATGGTTGCCTTAGATTTAACAGAAAATTTTAACTCCTGAGTGCAAAATGGTGGTACTAATGGTTGAAGCCAGAAGTTTCCATCCATTATATAAAAAGCCCCATCTGCAGGTTTTTCTCACTATCTGACATGAACTCAGAATAAACCTTCCCCGTTTTAGGTCAATTAGGAGCCAAAATTATTTCTATTTGCCAAATGAGAATAATGAGAGGGAGAAGGTTTGAGGCATTTTTAATAAATAATACAAATTTTTATTTATGTTAAATATAAATAATTTTGGTTTTTAAATTACCTAAAACGGGGAAGGTTTATTCTGATTTCATATCAGATAGTGAGAAAAACCTGCAGATCTGTTTTCTATATAGTGTATGTAAACTTCTGTTTTCAACTGTATAATGGTAACGCACTCAAAATGTCACATTTGCAGCATGAATATCTAAAAAAAAGAAACATTGCAATGAATAAGACGATACATTATGATAAAATAAAATTTTTGGAAAACATAAAAATATTTAGCTTATATCAGGGATCTCCCTGCTTGGAACAACCTGCACACCCAAAAATTTTAGCATCTCAAAAAAATAAGCAAAGAAAGGTTGTTTAAAAAAGACAAAATCCCCTAGTAGGACTAAAAACATGAAAAAATTGATACATATAAAATCTGCAGTTTAGATAAAATTCTCAATTGTTTTATCCAATGTAATAAAATCATGGTATCTATTGAGGAAAACAAAGAAAGATATAAAATAAAATAAAAATAAAAATAATAATAAAATAAAAAATAAAAATAAAAATTAAAAGCTTTTCCACTGTTATAAAAAAAATTTAATAAATTTATCATCATTTTCTAAATAAACACCAAAATGTCTAAGAAGACTATAATTTGCCCCACAGAGATCAAAACTTCCCATTTATACTGAAACCTGAAAGATAAAATAGGCTGAGTACAGATGTGACAGCAAATCTCCAATAGATTCACGTCGAAAACTGCAGAAATTTTCAACGGAATACTAAAAATTGTTTTGAAAATTCCCCAAAAATTGTGGTTAGATGGTAGAAATTAGTAAGAAAAGAAACTACAATTTGCTCCAAGGTAACTAATACCATACATTTCCTAACCGCCACACAGACTAGTTTAACTTAACAAAAAATGCCTGTCTTTGGTTAATCTCCATTCTCAAAAAACTGGAATAATAAAAAAAAAAAATTTAAAAGAAAGATACAAGTTATTGAGCAAAAAACAATTTCTCATACAAGTTCTTGAGTGAAAAACAATTTATTTCTTCTCATGAAGAAATGAATAGTGTTATTGAGTCTGGAAATACACAAAATAAAATTATGGAAAAAATAACTGGTATTGTTTGTACCATAGAAAAATATATCTCCCAAAAATTGTGAAATTATTTTATTTCTTCCCTATAAAAAATAAAAATAATTAAGTTATTTAATGAATTATTTGCACCTGTAAATATTACAACTTGTCCTACAGAATGTGAGGTCTGATACGATTGGACTGAGGACAAAATAAAAATTATAAAACTGCGGGAAAAAACAAAAAGAAAATTGGCGGTTCCTTTTGGGTAAAATAAGTTACATCAGTAATGGGTTAAAATGCACTTAAAGGGCTGCCCCCCCATTTAAATCTATAGCAATGGAGGAAAAGCTTTCAACCTATAGCGAAACTCAGGGCGAGCCCCCAAGGGGGCGGCTCCTATGGGAAAACCCTCATGCCACACACCCTCCATACTTTCTATAGGGAAATATGAAACGTGAGGGATTGTTCCTTTCCCGGAACTCCCATAAAACCCCATAGAACCTCAAAAACCCCATAAAACCCCAAGAAATTTGATGATATATCCCATCGAAATGCCATAAAAGTCCATGATGGGAACAACCCTTTAAGACAACTGAGTTATAAACCAAATATATAAATCTGAGCCAGAAATTCAAAAAGTAGAATCACATTTTTTTAAATGTGGCAATTAGTGGTAACAGTTAAGTTTCCCATAAAAGAGCATAGAGATGAGTAATACGGGATACAATACTGTAAGAAAGTTTCAATTTTCAGGGCCATATATTAGGGAGGTCTCACTTTCTCTCCACATTTGGGGTAGGTTTTTGGTTTTTTAGAATATCCATATGCCAGATCCTACACTCATCCCGACCCGGAATTTACAGATGTTCTAAGGAATGTGAATAGAACGATTGTATCAAAATTATAAACTGTTACATTGATCAGATTGCAAAGTTTCTTCTGAAGTAAAGCAGAAGCGTCTCTCTCAGGGTTTCTTTTCTTCCACTCTTTTACTTGGGAATATCACACCTCATTTCACATGAAAGAGGGCCAAAAAAGGCGCTAGCGAATGTGGCTGCGGAGCGTTGTGCACCATTATCTATTTATTATATGAAGTGTTTATGTTTTTAGCTGCAGATTAGATTATACATATACAGACTCTTATTCACCAATGCATTTGTATCTATTTGATGCATTTTATTTCAGAATAGCTTCTTATCTGCTGTGGGACATATTTGTAGTCATTGGACCATGGCAAAAGGGTTGAAAAGGAATCGAAAATGGTCGATTATGCTTACCCGGATTTTTAAACATTTATAAAATGCAATTTTTTAGTTGCAAAAGAGAAAAAAATGTGACTTCTTCAAAGTAAATAAATCACAAAAAGCCACAACATTAATCAATAATTTATCTGAGCCTTTACTTAGATGTTGGTTACAATGAAGCCACCTCTAATTAATAGGAATAAAATGTATATTTAATATGTAGGCAACTAAATACCTAGATATACCTTTCAGCTAGAAACTGAAAAAAGATGGATAGATCGATAGATAAACACATACATAGGTTGACATGTATGAATGGGGCTGCGCCAGTTTTCTGGTATAGCCTTGTTTAGACCTGGTCTATAGATGCATGACCCATCACACTCCAAACTTTGGTGCAGTTGGCACCTGCCCCAACACTGCAATTCGCCAAAGATGTGTGGGCGTTCAGGGTTGTGTTGCACCACATTTGTAGGATTAGACACATTTGTGAAAGTGGGACGCCAAAAGTAGGCGCATAACTGTTAGAAAAACCAGACCAGGTTAAAGGTGGTGCCTGAGCCAGACTGGTTGTATTGGCCTTACTCTGCGCCTGTATGTATGACCCGCAGAAGAACTGCTTTAAAGCGAGCAGGCCACAAGTTCATACATGTCGCCCATAGTGTAGATAGACAGACAGACAGACAGACAGATTAGATAGATAGATAGATAGATAGATAGGAGTAATATAGGTGATAGATACATATATAGATAGATAAATGTTAGATAGATAGGTGACAGATATATAGATGGATAGATAGAAATATGTATAGATAGATAGATGAACAGATAGTTAGAGATAGATAGATAGATGACAAAAAGATAGGTAGATGGTTAGACACATATATATAGACAGATAGATAGATAGATAGGAGACAGATAGATAGATAGATAGATAGATAGATTTAAAAAAAATAACAAGAAGTTTACCAAACTGTGAGAAATCTAACAAGTGGTCCTTATTCCTTTCAGGAAAAAGGAAGTAACTAAACATCTCCCTGACACAGGAAGTTCCGTCGCTCACCCTGCCTTACATAGTTTTTGAGATTTTTGCTTAAATAGGCCCTAAAGTTTAATCCATTTTGAACCTTTTGGTTTTTTAGGAAATTTTTCCTTTTCCAGAACCTCGGGATACAACGCTTAGCATTTATTTCTTTTACATGCACCTGTAGCAGACCTATTTCTTCTGAGTGGGTGTTCTCCTAAAAATTATAGCTGGACAAGCTGGAGGAGCGGCAAAGTTAAACATCTTTTAGCAATATCTTCCAATGCGCTTTTAGTATATAAATTACAACGCTATGTGAGGATTTGCATTGTGTCATAAAGGACAATTTATTATTTAAAGATTCTCCCTCACATTTTTTTTCTTTTTTATTGAGGGGTCAACAAAAGTAATCCTGGGAAATTAAAAATGAATTTGTGATTTTTTTAAAAAACTTAAAAATTTCTAAACATTTATTTTCTACGTCTTCAAAACTGTCCATGGGGGCCATTCTCTTTCCATGGTTGACAGTGACCACTATGGAAGTTTAGATAACTATTTTGATCTTCAGACTTAAAATGAGTAGATATAACAAATTTGTAAATTCATATGGGAATATTGAGATCAAGAAATTCTGTTATTAGGATCCATATTGTCCACAAAGGCAATACCCCAATCATTTGAATTAAAGTTGTGTATAAAGTGGGGAATAAGCTAAGGGGGGGTACTTCCAAACAATAAAAAGGTCATCCATGTATCTCCTGAATAAATATTTGTGCTGGAAAAACTCAGGATTAGAATAAATGTATTCAAAAATTTAAAAAAACCCAAAAAAAAAGCTAAGCAGGGGGGAAACCCTTCCCCATTGCTGTTCCGCAGGACTGACTATAAAAAGTGGGAGAATAAACAGCAACACTTTGAAAAGAAAAAATAATTGATCAGAAGAAATTTTAGGGTCCCCCGATAATTTTTTCCCCCCATTCACACCCTGAAGTAGATATAATTGGATACAATTATCTTCGGGTGTACTATCCATCAATAGTGTTATCAGATAATCAAAGTCTTGTAAGTAGCTTGGTAAAATTACTACGTGAAACTGTAAAAATAAGTCCAACTAATGAGATAGTTGGGTGTTGGCAAATATATGCAGATATAATTAGCCTCCCAGAAGGGGTTGGGACTTTGCACTTTAGAAAAGTATACTGGGTATTTTTTAATATTTATTAACTCTCTTTCTTTTCTGTTAATTGCTCTTTGAGATATTGCTTCATTCAGCAGTTTTTTCCAATCTGCTTGTATAGATGGAAAGAGATCATAATCTAATACTTTATAGTAGGATGAATCTGGGGGAAGATTCAAAGACTCTTTAAGGTATTTGTCATTGGTATTAGTCTATAGCTATAGCACCTGGGCTGATCACCCAAACAAGAGGGGGAAACTAGGGAATAGGAGGACACTGGGAATACAAATACTGCAAAGACTTGTTTTTGCAACTCTTAAAAAAAAAAGCAACCTGTAGTGAGACAACCCCTTTAACATTAAGGGATAATAGAGGCAGGCCATTTTGGGAAAAAAAAAGGGCGGGGTCAACCAAACTCCTGGGGAAAAGGGTTTACCTTAGGTAATAGATAAGAAAAAATTTTAAATACAGAAACACCTCAGGGGAAGGGAATAAAAAGGAAAGGGGAAAATTAACATAAACTAAAAACAAAAACAAGGGAGCAATTTCTGGGGAAACTTCCCGGGGGGGAGGGGCTTTCAAAAAAAGGGGAAAAAAAGGGTACAATAGGTATCCATACCTAAACAATTGGAAATGGCAGCTATGAGTGGAAAAAATCTATATCTTGAAATTTATTTAGGTTTTGACTACGACATTATAACTCGGTTTAAGATCCCATTAGGAGGGTGATCCAGTTAGGCTGTAGTAGGTTTGGGGTTCCCATTAGGTAAGCTTAGGGGGTTAGGGCCCCAGTTTAGGCTGCAGTAGTTTGGGCCCCCCTTTTGATAGATTGCATTAGTTAGGGGCCCTCTTAGATAGATTCATTAGTTAGGGGGCCCCCCTTTAGATAGGCTGAGGAGTTTAAAAACCCCTTTTAAAAAAACTGCAGGGAGTTTTACTCCCTTTTAAAAAGGTGAGGTATTTTTGGCCCCTTTAGATAGGTTGAAGGTAGTTAGGGTCCCCTTTAGATAGTCTGCAGGTAGTTAGAGCCCCCTTTTGGTAGGCTGCAGGTTGTTATGACCCCCTTTACGTAGTATACAGTTAGTTAGGGCCCCCTTTAGATAGTATTCAAGTAGTTAGGGCCCCCTTTAAATAGTATACATGTAGTTAGGGACCCCTTTAGATGGTATACAGATAGTTAAGGCCCGCTTTAGGTAGTATACAGGTAGGTAGGACCCCCTTTAGATAGTATACAGGTATTTAGGGCCCCCTTTAGATAGTATACAGGTAGTTAGAGCCCCCTTTAAATAGTATGCAGGTAGTTAGGGCCTCTTTAGGTAGTATACAGGAAGTTAGGGCCTCCTTTAGATAGTATGCAAGTAGTTAGGGCCCCCTTTAGATAGCATGCAAGCAGTTACGGCCCCCTTTAGATAGTTTGCCGGTAGTTAGGGCCCTCATTAGATAGTATACAGGTATTTAGTGCACCCTTTAGGTAGGCTGCAGGCAGTTAGGGTCCCCTTTAGACAGTATACAGGTAGTTAGGTCCCCCTTTAGATATTATACAGGTAGTTAGAGACCCCTTTAAATAGTATACAGTTAGTTAGGGCTAACTTTAGGTAGTATACGGGTAGTTAAGGTCCACATTAGATAGTATGCTGGTAGTTGGGGCCCCTTTAGATAGTATACAGGTAGTTAGGACACCCTTTAGGCAGTCTGCAGATTGTTAGGGCCCCTTTTAGATAGTATGCAGGTAGTTAGGGCCCCCTTTAGATAGTATACAGGTAGTTAGGGCCCCCTTTAGGTAGTATACTGGTAGTTAAATCCCCCTTTAAATAGTATACAGGTAGTTAGGGCACCCTTTAGTTAGTATGCCGGTAGTTATGGCCCCCTTTAGAGAGTATGCTGGCAGTTAAGGCCCCCTTTAGATAGTATGCAGGTAGTTAGGGCCCACTTTAGATAGTATGCAGGTTGTTAGGGCCTCCTTAAGGTAGGCTGCTGGTAATTATGGCCCCCTTAGATAGTATGCGGGTAGTTATGGCCCCCTTTAGATAGTTTGTGGGTAGTTATGGCCCCCTTTAGATAGTTTATGGGTAGTTATGGCCCCTTTAGATATTATGCCCGTAGCTAGGGCCACATTTCTCATTAAAAAAAATTAATAAAAAAACAAAACTCACCTTTCTCCCACTTCCGGACGTGACGAGCTGCGCGCCAGCATCTAGTGAAGCCCGGTGTAGGCGGCGCGATGATGTGACAGTATCGTGCTGCCTACGTCACCACTACAGGTTGGCGCCTGGTAGGCTTAAGCAGGACCGTCTTAACACCATCATGGGCCCCCGGGCAGTGCTGTGCACTGGGCCCCCCAAACACCACCAGCACTTTGGGTGGGTTCACAGTATGATATTACATTGGTTCAAGGTATCTGTTGTGGTACCATGAAAAAAAGGTACTGCAGCAGATACCATACAAACCAATTGGGGATAATAACTATGCTATTAAGTCCCGTAAAATAAGTGTATGCACTGAGAATTAGAGCAAAATTTATCCCACACAGGGCTACATCTGCTCTATTATTCCCTATGATTCTGTCGCAGTATCTGCCGGGGAACTTCTTTTCACAATACCCTGGCAGATACCTCAGGCATATACAATATCCGATTTTGAACCCATCCTTACAGGAACAATTATTGAAAGCAAACTCATAACAGTTCCATGTGGACAGCCATCTTAAAGGGGTCGTCTCACTACAGGGATCGCTGCTTTTTATGTTAAAGGGGTTTTGCCATGATGTAATGTTGACTTGGGATCCTCTAAAAAGGGTATTTAATCACTTTTCTAAATATATGTGATTTAAAAAATTGCAGCCTGAGAGAGCTACAGGCTGCCTTACCTGCCCTTAGTTACTTAAAAGCTTGCATTAGATATGACCAGGCAGAGTGACAGGAAGCTCCCTTTGCACAGGGTTTCGCAGAGCACACTTCTTATCTATGAGAGGGAGCAAGAACTTTAAAGGCCCCGGTAGAAAAATTTGTTTTTGTTACAAATCCACTATTGTATGATTATCTGAGTAGATCCCTGCTTTATCTATGACGGGGAACTAAGAGTTTTCAAGAGGGTGTGGGAAAGCTGTTGTCTTTTGTTACAGAACCCACTATTTTTGTGTTTTTTATTTGGGGTGAACATTGCACACGATCCCTTATCATGGCTCGGGGCCTGGCTGGTCTCTCTCTCTTAGTCACTTGGGCTTTTTTACTTTACTTCTTACAGAAAAGGGAAAAACCCCTGGCAAAACCCCCTTTTAAAAAGATCTTGCAAAAACAAGTCACTTTGCAATTTGAAATATACATTGCAGCAGCAAGTAATAATAAATTCCCAAAAAAAGGAAGATCACCCTAAATGACCTTCCCCGGGTAAAACCCATTTTTCAAAAAAGTAAAAAGGAGATTTTCAAAAAAGTGAAAGATTTATTGACCAACACGCAACTTTTTCAGCCTCCCGGGGCTTTTTTAAAGCTACACACATATGCCATCTATGGTAATATAGTGAAAAAGTGACATCAACAAAAAGAATTTTAAATAATTACAATATAAAAAAAATATGGATCAAATAAAGAATATGTTATACATATCAATTTGTATCATATGTCTTTCCCCAAAAAAGGAAATTCAATGGTATATTAATTGCATACCCATTACATGAAACCATTTTTTTACATCATAATTTTATAATGAACCACAAGTGATGGAAAAGGCTGATGAAACAAAAGAATTGGGGGAGACTCACTATGGGACCCGAATGCATAAATTTCTTGGCGTCTCAAAAAGGATGCCTTGCCGCACAAAAACATCGGCCCCAGGCTTGGGAGTCAAAGAACCCCCAAATTAAATGTAAAGCCCCCGAACAACGGCCGATGCTCATGAAACAAAGCCCATGTCACCGATCGTAATCAGGGGGCAATACAAAGTGTTTCGCAAAAATAATAGACAAAGAAAACTTTCATTGGGGTTTTTTGCCAAATCTTTCGGGGTCTTTTTAATAGGAGTATACTTGTTTAATCAAAAAAACCCAAAATGTATCACCACCCATAAAAAATTTCCCCCAATGAGAAAAAAGATTCCGGTGGGCCCGAAGGGGATATCAAAACCCGACACCCCCCCCTATGGCCCCAAACACCCGGTTTTTGAGCACAACGTTCAAATAAAAAGCGCTAAGCACTCCCTAACCAAAAAAAAAAAAAAATTTTTAAATATGCATCATGTTGTAGAGCGAAACGAGGAACTGCACAGTCATCAAACCAATCCAGAGTGTAATCCAAAAAGGTGGGTATTTTCTTTTTTATAATACAAAATAAAAAAAAATTAAAAAGAAATAAAAAAAATTCAAAGTTATATATATATAATATAATATATATAAAATATATATAATAATATAATATATAACCACATATTTGATAATACACAAAAATGCTGGAATATATATCTTTTTTTTTGGGTTAGGGGTCTTTAGCCTGGGTTTTTTTTTTTTTTTTTTAACGTAAATTTTTATTAAAAATTTTTTAATAAAGTTTTAAAATACAAAAAAAACATTTACAAACCGGAAATATTCTCACAGAGACTTTATGCATTCAAAGAATTTAAAAACAAAGTGCGTTTTTGAACATTTAGGTCTCAAGGGGTCAAGGTATACAACCTATGCGGCAATCCAAAAACCCCCACCCCTTGGACCCAGTGAGATCGGGCCTGCGACGGCGAATTGACAAAGAACCTCCCGACAAAGGGAAAAAACTAACAACACAGGGTCGGAAAGGGGGGGAAAAAAGCCCAAGAACAAGACACACCGGGAAGAACCAGGCCCCAATTCTTTTTTTGCAGTCCAGTAAACCGAAGTAGAAAACTACAAGTCATGCAGGATACAGTAAACATCCCAAGTTTTCCCAAAATACGATCAAAAGGTCCATTGGTTTTGGAGAAGAGCAGTAAGATATTCCATTCGTCTAATTTTGCAAACGGAAACTTAATCCGTTGATGGGGTGATGTTTGTTCCAAAATCCGGCAATAAGGCACTTGGAAGCCAAGCGTCACTATATATAGGAAGATTTCCCCACCCCACGGCCGGGGGGGGCTAAGGAACTTTAGAAAAAAGGTCTGGGGGTAAGAGGGCCCCAAATCGTGTAAATCATGCCAAGGCTAAACCATTGAAAAAAATGGCCGTACCCCTCTACGCCCCAAAATCTGCGAAAATTTTGCCCCTGGGCCCCCAAAAACTCCGCAACATCCGTATATAGCTTAAATTATGCGGGAGAGCAGGATGTGATACCCATGATTAATTTTTTAAATACTTTTTTTCTTTATTTTTGGGCAGAAGAAATGAACGGGCTGCCGTCCCCATATCATTTGCCGGGTGTCTTGGGAAAAGGGGGGACCCCCAGGTCTCCCCCCACTTAACATATACAGTAAAATAGGGGGAGTGGGTTTAGAAATTTTAACTTTTATATAATATATCAACCTTTTAAAGAGTGTTGCCCGACATATCTTTGAATACATGGGAGGACACTGTGATGGATTTTAATATCGCGAAACAAAATGTCGATCTAAAGTAGGGAAAAAGCCGAAAGGGGAAATCAGAGCGACGCAATACATCGAACTCTTCAATTTCAATGTACATGGTCCACCAAATCCGCAAATAGAACAATTTAGGGCAAAAAACAACCTCAAATCTCATTGGTTGTCCCCCCAAAGCGGGGGTGAAAAAAAAAACGGTCTTGAAGAAGCCCAGAACAAACCCAAAATTGTTTGTGAATCTCCTCAATACCCCAGTAAAGACATGAATGCAATGGGGTTAATTTTTTGAATCTCTGGTACCCCCACAGCAGGAGTTAGGGGGGATAGGGGTTAACCCAACTTTTCCCCCTCCATTCCTGGTTTAACAAATAGAGCGGACCAGTGTAAACAGTATTGAGCCCCCCCAATAATTTTTAACGATATCGGGCACCGCCAGGCCCCCCTCCCCCTTGCTCGCCAACAGAACACCCGAAGACCCATGCCTCTTTTTCCCCCAAATGAAAGGGGATTATGTCCGTTGCAAGAGGAAGAACAGTCAAGGAGGGGAATGGACAGGGTCTCATACAAATACATCAATTAGGGAAATGGTCATCTTAATTGCTGCTACCCATCCAAATAAGGTGGGGCCAATTTTATTTCCATCTTTCCAAAAGCCTTTTAATATCGGTTATTAATTTAAAAAAATTGTTTTTAAAAAAAAAGAGGCGAAAGCGGTGTAAAATTTATCCCAGTACCCAAACATTCATTGCCACTATAAGTAAAGTTTGGTTTTAGGAAAAGGCGGTCCCCAGGGTATTAATGGCAGGGCTTCGGTTTTTTGGGACGTTTTAATTTTTAAAAACCTGATAAAACCCAAAAAGGGGTAAAAAGGGGCATGTGGGTTTAGGGAGGGAAACCATAAGTTTTATTATTTAAAGGAGGAAACATCTGGATTAGCACACTTGTTTTTTGTGGGACCCCTTAAATTTCATTAACCGAATTGCAGCACCCAAGGGGCCCAAATACTAACGCAAAAACTACGGAAAAAGGGGGGACCCTGCCTACCCCATTTCTTTTTGAATCTTGTAGGTGGTGTCGGGGCCTGATGGCAGCATGGGGTGAAGTAGAGCCCGGGAGGGGCCCAAGAAAAGGACCATAATCCCAAAACCTCCAACTCCCAAACTTAAAGGGCCAATTTAAGGCGATAAAAACCCATTTTCGCATCTAACTAGCAAGCATTGATCTCTTTTCATTATATACAATCGGGTTCAAATCGCTCACCTGGTGTTGTGCCCCCCCCCCCCCCCCGTCAACAGGGGACAAACCCACCTGATCCCTATGTATAACCCGGCGGAAAAAAGGAGATCTATTTGCCAATATTTTTATAAAAATTTTTAAACCCGTTTAAAAGGGCTTGGGTCTGTAGCGGGCGCACTCCAGGGGGTCCTTACCCGGGTTTGGGAATTAATTAATAAATAAAGAAGCATAGATTAGGGGGCGGGAACCAGTGAGAAAATGTTAAAGACTTTCCATATAGGGAAAGGGCGACAATAAAGATAGGGAGGCCGTCCCGGGCCCGGGGAAATTTTTCCCGATTTTTCCCCGAGAGGGCCACAAACTCCTCCTCGTAATCGGGAGGTTTAACGATGCCAATCTAGTCAAAGCTTGGAAGATTACAGGAGAAAAAAAAATCCCCGCAAAGATTTTCTCTTCCCGGGTCAGAGGGGAATCGATCGGGATGTTTAAAATTTAGAGAAGAAGGAAGAAAAAACTTGTACAGTTTTAGGGTCTAACATGGAACTCCAAAAATTTTTTTTAATAGGTAGGGTATGACTAACTGCTTCCTCCGAAGCATGCTTGAAGCAAGGAGTGAGGTTTTTTTAGCCCTTTATAGTATTTATGTCGAGAGAATACCACACTTTTTGTAGCTGTACGGCAAGGGGTTTAAATTTTTGGGAGCAATAATTCCCCGCAGACGCCCTAGTGGGATTTTATGCTACTTAATTTCTAAATTCTTTTGTTTAAGAGGCAAGCATTCCTCTGAGCCTCCCATCTTTTTCAGGGGGAGCCCAAGCAAGCACCCCCGAACAACAGCCTTTTTGGGGTTCCCCCAAAATGGGCCCTCGGTCCCGTACCTGTGTTTTCTAAAAAAAATTTCCCGAATATTTGTCTCAGCTCTTCCCCCAAACGGGGTTCTTAACACAAATTCGTTGAAAACTCCAGTGGCACGCCTCAAATTGAAATTCCCCGATTCAGGGTCAGGCTTATTGGGGGGGGGTCGGGCCACGTAATTGAGCCCCAAATGCAGCTGAAAACAACATAGCAAGTAATATATTTTTGAAGAAATAATTATCTGAAGGATTGGGTGGGGTTTGAAAAGAAGGTAAAACCTTATTGATGGGTGAAGGATCCCCAAAAAGTCAAAAAGCGGAACTGTGTATTACGGCGGAAGCCCCTGGGGAACAACGTTGACCCTTGAAAAAGAGTGTTGAGACGTGGGTTTATCAAATCTTAGAAAGACCAGATTTAAAATCTCCTCCATAAAAGTGTGCGCTGAAGGAAAGGGGAAAGGCGAAGGAGACACTTGAGGAAATTAATTGCCCAAACATTTGGCAAATACGTTTACACAGAATATGGGGGGCCTTTGTGCCCCTTTCAAAAATCAAAAAATCGCCCCCCGGCAGGACCCGAGTGAATCTGATAGGGGAGGACCTAGAGACCAACCGCTACCCTAGCCCTTTTTCCCACCCGAACGCCCCTACTGTATGGGGACAAATGCTTGATAAACCCGAAGTTTCCCCTTTTTTGTTAAAGTGGGTCTTTGTAAAAAAAAACAGCAGGGGGCGTTAAGGTCAGTTACAAAAGTTTGTTTGGTATTGGGGTTTAACCCTTAAAATTAAAAGAACTATCCTAAAACCCTTGGGATAATTAAAAGGAAAACAAGTATATAACGGACGCAAAAAAAGTTAGTATACATACCCAAAACCCAAGTTATGGGGGGAACATGGAGTTCCAGACATTGTGGAAAAAAGAGGAAAGGGGAAGACAAGACCAGACATAAAAACGAACAAAAATATTTTTGTCGCAAGGACATACCAGAACTGAAAAATTTGGGAGGGCAGCAAATCCTAATCTAATCTAATAAAAAAGACTAGTATGGAATATAAACTTCAGTTAACGGTAGAACGGGCCCTCAGGGGGGCAGCAAAGTGCAACCAAAGTTTCCGGGAAGAGGCCAAAATTAAACCAAGAACACTCACTGAAAGTACACACTAAACAAGATTCCACACCTAAAGTGTGGAAGAAAGGGCAATCCCTCATGAAAAACAGTTTTTGAATATAGAATTTTAACAGAAAGAAACATTTTAAATTCCCGCAGGGATTCTGAATTAGAAGGATATTTTATCTTTTTTATAGGAAAAGAATTTCAAAAATAAAAATGGTTTCAACAACCCCTGGTAAAGTTTAAAGCAGTTTTTAAAAGGGCAAAAAAAAGACAAAAAAGGTATGGGACTTGAGGATTAAAAAATGGTCAGATTTTAATTTTCAAAAATCATCCAATCACTCGACGCAAACAGGAAGAAGTTCTTTTAAAAGGAACAGAGCCACACACTTCTGATAATGATGGACGGGGAAACCCCGTTTTTATTTAGGCAGGATACCCCCTCGAAAGGCACAAAAGGGGTGAGGCAGGAACCCCAACAGGTGGCCAAAAACAAAAACAAGAGGACACAGCAGTCTGTACAAAAAGAAGAACAAACATAGGGGTTAAATATTTCTGAATCCCAAATTATTGATGTTAAACAAGGGTTTTCTTAACAAGGGGCTTTCTTTTTGCCAGTAATTACACTGATTGGGTTTAAATTTGGAAATTTGTTAATTTTTTTTCGAATGAAAACTTAAATTGTTTTTTTCAATATACCAAGTTTTCCCTTAGTACATTAAAATAGGGTTTTGGTAGAGAATTTGAAATTTTTTTTTTCAGATACAGGTCTTTGTAAAACCTAGTAATTTTTTCCATATACAAAAAATAAATTTATACCCACATTTAAATCTTTTGGTTAAAATATAACAAAATTAAGGGATTCCAATATTGAATTAGGATTATTCACCAAAATTTAATAAAAAAAAAAAAAAATGCCCTTTAAAAACTTATCCAAAATAAAGATTAACAATCAAACCTGGGATAAGGGTGGGGGGGTATTTTATAGAATACTTCATTTTATATTAAGGAAATTAAATGTCGCAGATGATAAAATGTTTAGGGTTTAAAATTTTTTTTGATCCTACTTATTTTTGATTACTAAAAAAAGGGTTTTTTGGTTGATGAAGATATTCTAACAAATTATTGATAAGTCTTTATGTGATTTTTTATTTAGCGATTTCCTAGGGTTCCATTTATAAAAGTCTACCCAAGTTTAATAAATCTCTTGAAACCCCCCAGGTGCCCCATGTGTCGGGCCGAGGATCTATCTTTTGCCCAAAACTATTTTTCTTGATAAAATATTAAGAAGATTTTCTACCTTGCAAAAATCTTTATTTTGGTACGTGGGATTTTTACAAAAGGTTTATGATTGGGAGTTTTAAAACAGTTTTTTTTAGTTTTGTTTGATGTGGAAACCTTTTAACCTCCTTTAATCACCAAGAGGGTGCTGTTTTTAAAAAATTTTTTGGGAAACCCTGAATTGTCAACAAAAGCATGATTCTCTTTTAAAAAAGCTTTGGGATTTTACCCTTACAAAAAATAATTTTTTTTTTCAGGATCAATTTTAGTTCAAAAAGGGGGTCCCGCGATGGGCCCCAATGTGGCCCGACGTATGCAAATATTTTGTGGCACACTGGATGAAGTTGTCTATGTACCCCACCACTTCAGACATGTGGAGGTGGTGGAGGTAATAGATGACATCTTTTTTTGTCTGGGAGAGGTTTTTTTGCTAAATTTGGGAGGAATTTCACAACTTTCTAAATATTAAGATCCGAATAAAATTTTACTTGACAGCACATTGGAGAATATTCATTTTTTCGGGATACTTGTTTTTCAAAAAGGAGGATGGCTTTATACTGATCTTTAGTTAAAGAAACTGACAGAAATATCTCCTACATTTTGAAATTTTTCACCCCGCCCGATGATAATTCTTTGCCATACAGTAAATTTTTACATGTTAAACGTATTTAGATATCCTTTGATTCTAAATAAAAGATTAGATGAAATGGCCATCATTTTAATAAAAGGGGGATCCCCGAGGAATTATTAATCACAGCGTCAAAGAGTGGATAGTTTATGGGAGTACAACTAACAAAAATACCCTCTAAAAAAGCCCACTATGACTTTTGTCTCAACTTTTTCAAATCATCCAAAAAAAAAGAATATTGTTTTTAAAGGGGAAAGGTGTTTACTTAGGAAATTTCCCTTTGTTCCTGAATTTAAAAACTTTCGCCGTATGGCCTTTAGGAAAAACAAAAATTTTAAAGACATATTAGTGTCCTCTGAGTTCAAAAGTGACAATAAAGAGGCCCCAAAGACGATTTAGACCTTTAAAAAACTGGTTTTTTCCTTGTTAAATTGCAGTATGTAAAACCCCGATCAAAAGAGGTCTTTGTTCATCCATTTTTTTTACAAAAAAAAATATAAAAATTTAAACATTTTTTAACTTGCGAAGTCGTTTTTTTTTTATGTCTTATTTGCCATTGGACTTTTATATTGGGAGAGACAAATCAAATGCGGGGGAGGATGGTAAACATATATCTACCATCCGTACAGGTAAAACTGAATTCCTTTCCGAAACATTTTTATGATTACAAACATAAATTTAGGAATAAGGTTTTTTTCATTATTGTACATTCCCATTAATAAGGTGGGGCGATAGGGGCCCTTTTACTGAAAAAAGGAGCTACAATGGATTCCAGTTAAATTCTCTTCATCCCGATGGCCTTAATTTAAAATTCAAATTTTTCCCCAAAATGGTCGCTAAAATTTTGTTTGATTTATTACCATTGAAAGCCCCTTTTTATCTGTTAATTCTTTTTGAATGATGCACAAAATATTTCTAGATCATATTTATAAAAATATTTTTTTTTTTGGTCTTTGGGGGTGTTTAGCGTTTTTATTTAAAGTTTCTCAATTCCCGGATGTTCTGTGGGGATATGGGGGGGGTCAGGGGTTTTTATTCCTCTTTCTTGGCCCCACTCTGGATCATTTTTCTCATTGAGGATAAATTTTTTCTATGGGTGGTGATACATTTTAGGGTTTTTGATTAAGCAAGTATACCCCATTAATATGCCCCTGAAAAGATTTGGCTAAAAAGCCCAAAGAAATTCTTCTTTCTCTATTTTTTTGCAAAACACTTCCTGATTGCCCCTTTATTACAACTCGAGTGACATTCGGCTTGTTCCATTACGCATGCGCGGGGCTTCTTTTTGGAGCCGCTTTACTTTACATTGGAGTTCTTTGACTCCTAAGCACTGGGGCCGAAGTTCCTGTGCGGACATGCGCAGTCCCTCTTGGAGAGGAAGAAAATTGAGCATGTCGGCTCCATCCATGATCTCCCTTGGATTCTTTTTGCTTTTCATCAACCTTATTTCTATAATTGGTGTCATTATATCATTAGATGTAAATAATGGGTTTTCCCGTATCATGGTGTATTGCATATTAATAACAATTTTAATTTTACTTTTTTGGAGATGATCATATATAAATGCTATGTATAACACTATTTTTTATATTTGGTCACATATTGTTTTTTTATTTAATTATTTTAAAATTGTTTATTGATTGATGTCACTTTTTCCTTATATACCCCTAAGGGCCAATGTGTGTAGCTTGAAAAAAAACCCTTGGAGGGCTGAAACATTGCAGTGTTGGGTCAAAAACTTTTACTTTTTTTGAAAGTATGTTTTTTCTACTTTTTTGAATTACTTTTGGAATATATGTCCATTAACAGGTCCTACCTATTTTGAGATATCCCCCCTTTTATGGGGTTTTATCATCCTCAGATCACTTAGTACAGACCCGTGTTAACCTCAGGATAGGGTCCAGCACTGGTTCTATAGCTAAACCTTTCCATCTCCCGATGGCTGCCAGTAGGTCCCTAAGCTACAGACCCGTTTTAATCCTATGATAGGTGCAGCATTCACTATAGCACAGACCTGGTTTTTTTTTCTCTTGATAGGCTGCCAGCACGGTCATATAGACATACTTTTTGGATCTCTCCCGATGGGTACCACGCTGGTATCAAGGAATCAATGTAGTGGACAACCCCTTTAAGCCCCCAGGCCACCGGCCGAATAAAAATTAA
>JAODAL010031241.1:0-48714 GCA_025379985.1 Phyllomedusa bahiana
CAACTCCACGTGCATTGGCACTGAGTAATGAAACCCCGGGGGCGGAAAGGGTTCGTGTCGTAGACAGGCAGGAGTCGGGGCAGGCGGCAGGGGTTTTCGGAGTTGAGAAACGAAAGCGAGGGGTTGGTACACGGTAAGGCGAGAGTATGCTTTTGGAACGTTTTTCTCTAGGGCACGGGGCAACATAGACCAGCAAGGAGTGATTGGGGGACGAACCTTAAGTAGGGGAAGCGCCTGGCAATTAGCCAATAATCAGGGCGCGGGCCCCTTTAAATCCCGGGAAACGAGCGCGGCCCCCGGCGCCTTAGGACACAGGCACGCGCGCCTGGGCCCGGCAGAGGGCGCGGACGGCACAGGAGCGCGGTCGGGTAAGTCCCGGAGACGCAGCCCCCCGGCTAGTCCCGGCCAGCGCCGGCACCCGCCCCCGGTGGGCACCCGGGAGGGGGACCACGGGTGCGCCCACGGCCCGCGGGCCGAGGAGCGGGAGGTGCCGTGACAGGTAGGACACTGTTAATGGACACATATTGCAAAATGACTTGTTTTTGCAAGATCTTTAACATAGCTATCAATCCCTGTATTTGGAACAACCCCCCCTTTAATACAATGAAAAAAGAGAAACAAGACATGGTGGGTTTCCCACCTATTTAAAAATGTGTTTTTAGAATTAAACTACTAAAAAACTTGCATGTACAAATAGCTGGTAAAAAAATTTCCCTGAATTTGTACAAGGGAGTACAGGAAACTTGACCAGATGTAGGTTTATTCAGAGGACATGGAGTATGGACACGGACAGAGAACAAGACAGAGACAATTTCCTCCAGCACGTTTAGTAAATGAGAAAAGAATGCAAGCAAAGGGGCACTGGTGAACAGGAGCGTTAACCCCCAGTAATTTCCAAGTGAAGCTCAATTGGTCCGCACTCATACGGAGGGGCAAGCGCTCCCCCAGGTCTTGACTGTGTACTGAGGAAGCTGGAGTTCTCACACTTCCCGCTTCCGCACTCTGCTTCAGCACGACAGTTTTTGTTGCTGCGAAATCAGGGCATTTTATCTGCGTGTTAATAGATGACGGACGCCAGCCTGGGCTCTCACCGCACCCACTGTAACTCCGGCCCTGGGTCATGCTGTGGCACAGGACAGTTCTAGTCAATGTCCAGTTCAATAAAATGGTGGTTGAAAGACTCCTTTTTCCGGCACTTTGTAATTGGGGGTCAGACAGGTTTAATGGTCATACTGTGGCCCCGGACAGGACAGTATATGTCCAGTTCAACTAAAATGGTTTTTGAAAGACTCCTTTTTCTGGCACTTTTTAAAATGTGGGTCAACAGGTTTAATGGTCATTCTGCGGTACAGGAAAAATATAGTTAGTGTCCAGTTCAACTAAAATGGTGGTTGAAAGACTCCTTTTTGCGGCACTTTTTAAATCTGGGGGTCATGCAGGTTTTGGGCTCATGCTGCGTTCCAGGACAGGGATATTCAATGTCCAGTTCAAGTAACATGATGGTTCAAATCATACTGCCTTCTGGCACTTTTTAATTTGTGGGTGATGCAGGTTTAAGGGTCATGCTGTGGTACAAGACAGGGATAGTGAATGGTCTGTGACTTTTTTTCTGTGACTTTTATAACCTAAGTGTGTTGCCTAAGATGTAGCACGTATCCATTTGACTGTTGTGGATGTTAATTTCAGCTTCTCCAGCCTTGTTTGGGTGCAATAATGAAGGTGTTGTTGCTCTCCCATAGACTTTAATGGTAATTGCTCATAATCGATGCTCACTATCGAAAAACCTTATCGACAGCGGCCGACTATCGACTATCGATCGATCTCGATAGCCAACGCAAGTATCTACATCTAGATGAGAGATACTGGCTTGGCTAAAAAATCCTTTTTGCTTTCTCAAGACTCGGTGGGTCAAAAGCAAATTGAGGATTTGTTACAACCAACAGAGGGCGCTGTGGGCTTCTCAGCCCCTTTCCCATAATGCCTTGTGATATGCAGATGCTAAGTAGAGGGCGAAAAGGCAAAACAAAAACTCTACAAGCCGTTCATTCGGTGCTCTCCTTAAGGAGAGATCTTCCCTTCCTGTTTGTCTAGTAGTCTGCTACCTCATGGATCGAGTGGCAAATGTAATGATACTAGTGGAATCCAGACAATAACTAGCAACACAATAAAATCACCAGCAGTCACATACAAAAAGCACTTCTTGGTGATTCAGAAAACAGACAGTAGGCGGATAAAGATAAATGCATGGCTTGGTGGAAATTCAAATGTGTGTACACTCCAGGAATGCAAGAGTAGGATAACTCTTATGCTATCCCTCAAGAGCTCATCCTATGACTGCTGCTGCTCTTTGATTGGTGCATGGCATGGTACATCAACATTTTGAGAGAAAAATTCCTTTTTGGGAAAATGTTTTTTGTGAAAAATATCCTTTACCCTATTGGCATTCTCACTGGATCCTCTATTTGAGTTCTATCCAGTGTTTGGTGGCGTTTCCTTTTTTAAGTAAATAAAAAACACGAGGGATCGCTGAAATTTATTGACCCCATATTTGTCCCCTGGTGATATGTATAAGGGACATTGAAACATGTCGGGACGTTTTTATTAGTTAGGGTAAGTTGTTCCTAGGGTGAGGTTCCGGACAGGACCGCCCTTTTCGGGGCGTCTACCATGTATAGCAGCGTAGGGTTTGGTAGGTACTTTAGGATACCAGTTAGTTTTTTCTTTTTCCCTTCCTTTTTCGTCATTGGTTTTTGTGCTGTTTTTTGTCTTCCCTAGTGTGTCTTGGTGTATCTTCCTTTTGATATGTGATTAACATTAAAAGTTAAGTTTTAGATACATAATTTCCTTTTTTTTTTTTTTTTTTTAATTTTTGTGTATCGTTACAGGAGTGTCCCATATATCTAGAGGCACTCTTTTGGTCCATTTTTTTTTTTGAGTCATCCTATGACTACCCCTAACACTGGAACTTCTATCCCTGCTGTCACCCTAACATCTTCCCCTCAAATATGTCTCTAAGCCAGTTCTCTGAATTGGATGTGCATTATTGAGTAAGGGAAACACCACTAGAAATCATGCATCCTTCAACTTCTTTTTAATCATGTCAGTAATGAATATTTCTTTGCTGTGTAGACTGGAGGATGGGGAGAACTTTAAACAAGCCAACTACTCTTCAACCGCTTAAGATGAACGCCTGAAAAGTAGTAAATGACCAGCACATTATTTTAATTTTTGCCTCTTTGTGTTTCAACAGTCTTAACTTTTTTATTTTTTTCAATGACACAGTTATATGAAGTCTTGTTTAATTTGGGACAAGTTTTACTTTTTGGGGGAATAGTTTAAGTTAAATTTTTATTCCATTTTTTTTAACACCATTGACATTTCACACTTGGTAACTTGTTAGATTAATTCTACAGGTTATTACGGTCATGTAGATATCTAATATGTGTAGGGTTTTTATGTGTATAATGTATGCACAATTATTTTTTATTAAATGTTTTTATTTTATTAGTTTATTTATTTTTTCTACAATTTTTTATGTTTTTTACTTTTTTTTTTTTCAATCCCATGAAGGGACAACTGTTTTACATTTTTTTTTTACACTAAGTAATGTATGAGCATATTCATACATGCTAATTCATTATAATCTGTTTCAGTTTGAAACGGGCAGAAATCAGGGCAGCACAAAGTCTGCACTGATCACTGGGTTGTTGCACAGACAGTCCTGGGGCTACTCTAGGTTTCCACGACTGACTGTGCAGCCATTTCAGCTCACCGGAGTTCCGATCACCCCACAGAGCAGGGGAAAGCTCTTTGAATATGCTGCAGTCACGAACTGTGGTAATCAAAGGGTTAAGCGCAGAGGTTTCCCCCACTCCCTAGCTCTTGCAGAGACTGCACATGCACCGCAAACCCCGATGTCTTCAGCGACGCCAAAAGACGACGATGCAAATGAATGACCTGCAAAAGTCGGTGGGCGGTTGTTAAGGAGTTAAATGCAGCTCAAGACTCTACCCTTTCCTGTTATTTTCATAATTCAGACTGTCTATGTAGCATTGTGCTGCTAAGAAGACTAAAGGAAGCTGAAAAGGGGTTTTGTTTCTTATTAAGGAGAAGCACCATCTCAGAGTATGGAGACTTAAATGCTTTGATTGCCCTACTGAAATTTAATTATGTTGTAAAAGACTCATGGAAAAAAAGTTAGGACTCTTGCAGCACCACCTGTTGGATAAAGAGTTCCTTAATTCACATCAGACTCAATGAGTCTTGCAATGAAAAAGAGATTAATGACTTGCCAGTTCATCTACAGACAGCTGTTTCAGGGTGTTTGCCCCTCACCAGTGCAGAGTATAATATTGGCTGGCTAAGTTAGAGGTATTAGACATAGCTCAAAAGGAGTTTTTTTTTTCTTTTATTAGAAAGTGGCAACATGTTCTATGTGAAGATTTATGTCCATTGATCTCTGTACTGAAATTTAAATGTATTCTAAAAGGCTCATGGAAAGAGAGCTGTGACTTTTGCAGCACCGCCTATTGAATATTATTATTATTATTCTTAACATTTATTTTAAAGCGCCATGGAATCAATGGCGCTGTACATTTGAGGGGGGGGGGGTTCACATACATGATATGTCAAGTGAGTACAATAATGACAATGACTGACGTATAACTGGTACAGAGGGAGAGAGGACCCTGCCCGCGAAGGCTTACAATCTACAAGGAGGAGGGAAGAGACAGGAGGAGAGGGGCAGACATGTTTGTGGGGTAGTACAGTGGCAGCAGGGTTATTGTAGATTATAGGCAATCCTGAAGAAATGGGTTTTCAGGTTGCTTTTGAAGCTGGTGAGAGTGGCAGAGAGTCTGATGTGTTGGGGCAGTGCATTCCAGAGTGTGGGGGAAGCGCGAGAGAAGTCTTGGAGACGGTTATGTGAGGAGCTGATAAGAGGAGAACAGAGAAGAAGGTCCTGTGAGGAGCGGAGATTGCGTGAGGGGAGATATCTGGAGATTTGGGCAGAGATGTATGGAGGGGAGAGGTCATGGAGAGCCTTGTAGGTCATGGTTAGCAACTTGAAATGAATTCGCTGAGCTATTGGTAGCCAGTGAAGGGATTGGCAGAGGGGAGAGGCAGAGGAGTAGCGAGGAGAGAGGTGGATAAGACGGGCAGCAGAGTTAAGGATGGTTTGGAGGGGAGCGAGAGTGCTAGATGGGAGGCCACAGAGAAGGATGTTGCAGTAGTCAAGGCGGGAGATGACAAGGGCATGAACGAGCATTTTTGTGGTGTCGAAGTTGAGGAATGAACGGATGCGAGAGATATTTTTCAGGTGGAAGCGGCAGGCAGAGGTGAGGGTTTGAATGTGTGGTTTGAAGGATAGAGCGGAGTCGAGGATTACCCCAAGGCAGCGGACTTGCGGAACAGGTGAGAGTGTGCAGCCATTGACAGTGATAGAAAGATCAGGTGGAGGGATGGAGGGGGACGGCGGAAAGATGATGAATTCTGTTTTCTCCACATTTAGTTTTAGGAGACGGGAGGAGAAGAAGGAGGAAATGGACGATAGACAGTCTGGGATCCTGGAGAGAAGAGAGGTGACATCTGGGCCGGAGATATAAAGCTGGGTGTCATCAGCATACAGGTGGTAATGAAAGCCATGTGAAGCTATGAGTTGACCCAGACCAAGGGTGTAGATAGAAAAGAGTAAAGGACCCAGGACTGACCCTGGGGGACACCAACAAAGAGAGGCCGGGGGGAGGAGGTGGAGCGAGAATGAGAGACGCTGAATGTCCGATCAGAAAGGTACGAGGAGATCCAGGAAAGAGCCAAGTCTGTGATGCCAAGGGAGGAGAGGATTTGTAGCAGGAGGGAATGGTCGACAGTGTCAAAGGCAGAGGACAAGTCTAGAAGGAGAAGGACAGAGTACTGGCGTGAGGCTTTGGCAGTTGCTAGGTCATTGGTGACTTTGGTTAGGGCGGTTTCGGTAGAGTGGTTGGGTCGGAAACCAGATTGTAGTGGGTCAAGAAGAGAGTTGGAGGAGAGGTGGGAGGACAGCTGAAGATAGACGTGCTGCTCGAGGAGTTTGGAGGCAAAAGGGAGCAGTGAGATGGGGCGATAGTTGGACAGAGAGGAGGGATCAAGGGATGGTTTTTTAAGGATGGGAGTGACAGTAGCATGTTTAAAGGAGGAAGGGAAGATGCCTGATGTGAGCGATAAGTTGAAAAGATGGGTGAGGGCTGGGATGAAAGTAGCACTAAGGTCTGGGATAAGGTGTGATGGCAGTGGGTCAAGATTACAGGTGGTGAGGTTGGATTTGGACAGTAGAGAGGAAAGATCATCATGTGTAAGAGTGGGAAAACAAGTTAAGGGGGAAGAGCATTGTGCAGATATAGAGGAAGGCGCTGGGGACTGGGGGCTGAAGCTTTCTCTGATAAGGTTAATCTTGTGTAGGAAGTGAATGGCAAAGTCGTCTGCTGAAAGGAGAGAGTGGTCCTTAATTCACATATGACTGGACTAAGGGAAAACTGATTTACATTCTAAATTCCAGGCTACCATTATGTCCTTTTTTCAGCATCACAGTGATTGGATGTAGCAAACAGATCCCCTAGAGCGGGACCATATGCAAAGACCTCAAAATCAACCGCCAAGGAGGTGTTGTCCGAGGATCTTTCAGGAATTCTGTAACGCCAAAAACATATCTTGTGACGACCAGGAAGCGGCACTACATATCTGGTTAATAGACCAAGACCTTCTTGGCTGTAGAAGTACTATGAGCCTTTGGAAATCAGGGAGAGTCTAAGACTTTAGCTTCATAGGCATAAAGTACAGGAAATAATTGACTTAAAAGCTTTTGTGCCTTTGTTGGATCCAGTGAAAGTCTCTAGATTCTTAACTCTTTTAAAAGAGGAAGTTCTGTCAGATAAATTCTGAGGCATCTACTGATGTCAAGAGAACTCAGAATTTTGCTTGGAGCTAAGCATAGGTAAAACAATGACTTGATTGATGTCTATTTTGGAACCTTTGGTCTAAACCTTGGTAGGAATCTGAGGAGCACTTGGTCTGAATCCAGGAAGTACCTAAGAAAAACCTTGTCTTGAAGCAACATTCTGTGTGTTAATGGAAACTAAGGCCTGTAACTCTCCCACATATTTAACATAGGTGATGACCAGGAGAAAGGTCACCTTCTAGGATATGAAATGTAACGAGGCACTCTCTAGTTGTTTAAAGGGAGGCCCACTAGATCTTCGCAGGAGTATGGGTAGATCCTAGAATGATAGTGACTGCATAATTTTTGATCTAATTCTGCACACTGCTCTGACAAATCTTTTTACTAGATAGTCTAGCATAGCATACCCCAAAGGAGTCTCACACACAAGATAGACTTTTAAGTGGGATAACCTTCTCCTTAACTCTGGATTTACTCAGTGTATTTACTAGTCTTTCTGAGAAAACCATTATAAACTTGTCTTTTACCTCAGGCTGCTCTATGTGCTGTTGTAACTCTGGCTGTACCATGACACCAGATTGAGTTCTAGTTAACACCTAAGGTTCATCCTGTTCAAAATTAAGTATGTTAGGCTGACACTATTACATACTTTGGACATCTCGAGATCCAAAGATGTCAGTATAGTCACACTAACCTTCGGGCAGTGATCTTCAGGGTCCTGAGGTTGTAATACATCTGGCTGCCCTGAGGCACCAACACATGCCTCAGGAGGAATATGTAATATTGATCCCAGCTCAATATCACTAACTGAGAGAACCATGCTGTGTTGGGCCAAAAGGGTATTATGCAATAAGAGAGGCTTGATCTTCCTGTGCATTGGACAGGGCCATCTAGATCATGGACACAAGAGAAAAAACATGTAGGACAAGTAAAACTGCCATAGAATTGTCATGGCATCTACAGCTAGCAGGGAATGTACCTTGTAGAGAGAAAAGAAGAATTATCCTGCCATTTCATCTTCTTCTATTTATTATCTGTGTTTTGACTGCATTTGTTTGAAGTGGTTGCATGGCAACTGCTCAGAATTTTTGCTTATTAGCTGACCTGGATTGCACACCTTAGCTTGTTATGTATCTATAAAGATCAGCTGAATAGAGCACTCAGTGCTGATTCTAGGTTTAGATGCTGTCTAGTACTGCAGTGTTTGATTGTTCTATCCAGTGTCAGTCAGTTGTGTTAAGCTGATTCCCTGCTGTCTTTTAAACCTTTAGGGTGCTTTCACACATACAGTTTTTGGTGTGATTTTTGTTATCCATTAATTGCTGTGTATTTCTGCAAAAAAAACATAAAAAACACACCGTGTGAAAGCCACTGAGAGCCATAACTTTTTTAAAGTACTGCAATCGAAGTAGTGTTTTTTATTGTGTAAAACAATATTTATGCATTGGTATCTTCTGATGTTTTTTTCTGTATCACTTTGGCATTCATTTGAGATTTTGATTGCTTTTTATTCTTTTTTATGTGCCATGGGATGAACGAAAATCTCAATGCCATGATTTTTTTTTTTTTATGGTGGTCACAGTGCGGGTTAAATAATGTGACAGATTTATAGGGTAGGTCGTTACACATGCAATGATACCAAATATGCGCACTTAGGGGAAATGAGAGGTGTTAGTGTTTTTATTTATTGTATTTGTGTTTTACGTTTTTTTTTTTACTTCCCATAAGGGAATTTTTTATCAGCAATCTTCAGATCACTGTTAAAATGGAGTTGTATACACAGCAGTACTGCTGTGTACTGCTCTCCATGGCAACTGTCAATCACTATAGTGACATCACAGGCAGCCAGAAGCCATTGTTAGGATTGTCATCAGAGCCTGCAATCACGCTAAAAGGTTAATCGCTTGCAGCCGGAATGAGCACTTGAGTGCCCACATTATGTCCAGGACATACCTGTACATTAGAGATGGGCGAATTTCCCGAAATTCGTTTCGTTCACTTCGCCGACTTTCTCGGCAAAAAATAACCTCGTTCCGAATTACTTCGGCACGAAACACGTTAAAAAAACAGCTATTTCCATGCTGCACAGAGCCTGCAGGGTGCTTTAGAATGTTGTGCCATGCTTAAATATGCAGAGGGAGCTTGGTTTGGTCCTCATACAATGTTGTGTTTTAGTATGACACGCACATGACTGCCGCCGCTCTTAGAATCGCTTCACTATAAAATTCCCTGGGCACTTAAGAGGGCAAAACTGACCAAAAAACTCAAGCGGGAATGTAGCCTGATAAAGTCATGCCAGAGAAAGCTGGAAAAAAACAAGCTGAGAGCTCAGGTGGCAACATTAGTGACAGAGTGTGGAGGTGACGGCGGCAGCCACAGCAGCATGAGGTCAGACAGTGGCACAATGACATTCTGGAGGTGGCAAAAACAGGAGTAGGCCACAGAGTGGGACAATGACACAGTGTAGAGGTCACGGCAGCAGCCACAGCAGCAGCATGAGGTCAGACAGTGGCACAATGACACAGTGTGGAGGTCACGGCAGCAGCCACAGCAGCAGCATGAGGCAGACAGTGGCACAATGACACAGTGTGGAGGTCACGGCAGCAGCCACAGCAGCAACATGAGGTCAGGCAGTGGCACAATGACATTCTGGAGGTCGCAAAAACAGGAGTAGGCCACAGAGTGGGACAATGACACAGTGTGGAGGTCACGGCAACAGCCACAGCAGCAGCATGAGGTCAGACAGTGGCACAATGACAGAGTGTGGAGGTCATGGCAGCAGCCACAGCAGCAGCATGAGGTCAGACAGTGGCACAATGTCAGAGTGTGGAGGTGGGTGGCAATACCAGTCCCTGGTAAAGATGGTTGGTGGCAGATGGAGAAACTGTCAGCAGATGTGTGGCACCAGGCGGGTGGCGGCATCAGAATAGTGGCTGAGGCAGGTAGTTTGAACCCAAAATCATTTCTCACAGTTTGGGTGAGATGTCATGGCTGATGTAGTCTGACGCCTAAGGCATTGGTGTGTGGAAATCCTGGCCGATCCACGCCTGATTCATCTTGACAACGGTCAGTCGTTCCACATTTCCCGTGGACAAGCGGGTTCTCCTTGGGGTAACGATGGCCCCCGCCGCACTGAACACCTGCTCTGATGCCACACTACTGGCCGGGCAGGACAGCTTCTCCACTGCAAACTCGGCAAGTTGCGGCCACACATCCAGTTTGGCTGCCCAGTAGTCCAGCGGATCTTCTAACTGGGGTGGCAGAGTGCTGTCCAAGTAGGCCACCACCTTTTGGTTCAGGGACTGCTCCAGGTCCTGCTGCTGCTGCTGGCGACTACCCTCCTCACTAGGCGGGTGAAGGAAGCTGCTCATCAGTGACTCCAGACTTAGGTTACTGCTGATGGAGCTGGTACTGCTCCTACCCCCCCCCCCACCTTCCCCCAGCAGCCGCGGCAGTAGTACGTGAGTGCTGAGGAACCCCCCGGTCAGACCTGTCAGAGGAGGGACGATGCCGCACATAGGCAGCGGCCAACTGATTACGGAGGATTTCCCTATAGTATTTGAGTTTGTCCTCCCTCTCAATAGCTGGGAAAAAGGCTCCCTTTTGGACCGGGGTCCAATAGGGTGGAGAGCCAGAAGTCATCCCTCTGCCGGATGCTGACTATTCGGCTGTCACTAGCCAGGCAAATAAGCATGCTGCGGGCCATCTGCACAAGTGACTCCGAGGGGCTCCCTTCCTCCATTTCCACTGTATACTGCCACGGTGCTTGGGGGTCATCTGCCTCGTCTTCCTCATCTCCATCCACCTCCTCCAGCTGCTCCTGCTCCTCCTCTCTTGTCACCTGGGTAGAAAATCCACTCATTTCACCAGACAATGCTTCTGCTCCAATGTCCTCCTCCTCCTCCTCTTCCTCCTCCATTTCAGTCCCCACCGGACTCATGTGGCCACGAGATGTAGTCGCCATGTCTCCAGTCCCCTGCCCAGACAGATTTTTCAGCATCTGTTCCAGGACATGAAGCAGTGGAATGACGTTATTCATCCCGTAGTCCTGGCGACTGACAAATAACGTCGCCTCCTCTAATGGCCTCAACAAACGGCAGGTGTCACGCATGAGCTGCCACTGGCTGACATCAAAGTTACACAGGGGAGTACTTCTGTCTGCCTGGATCATCAAAAAATCGTTAATGGCCATTCTCTGTTCATACAGTCGGTCCAACATGTGCAGGCTGGAATTCCAACGGGTGGAAAAATCGCATATCAGAGTGTGTTGGGGGAGGCTGTTCTGCCGCTGCAACTCGAGGAGGGTGTTCCTGGCTTTGTACGAATGGATAAAGTGCATGCACAGTTTCCTGGCCATTTTCAGAATGTTCGGAAGATCGGTGGAAGACTTCAGGAACCTTTTCACAACCAGATTGAACACGTGCGCCATGCAGGGCGCATGGACCATCCCTCCTCGGTGCAGCGCGGACACCATGTTCCTCCCATTGTCCGTCACCATGGTTCCGATTTGCAGTTGGCGCGGAGAAAGCCACACATCGATTTCTTGCTGCATGACGCGGAGCAGTTCCTCCCCTGTGTGACTTCGTTCGCCGAGGCAAGCCAGGTGTAGAACTGCGTGACACCGCTGTGCCCTACACATGTGGTATGATGGAGCAGTACTTGTGGAGGCTGAGATGGTGGTGGAGGAGGAGGAGGCGGACATTGGCGCAGGAGCAGCAGTTTGACAACGTGGAGGAGAAAGCAGCGTCTCCTGTCCAAGTTGTCGGTGTGCCTGGGCCGGAAGCACATTCACCCAGTGGGCCGTAAAGGACATGTCCTGGCCCTGACCGTAGTTACAGCTCCAGACGTTCGCGCTGCCGTGCACCTTGGAACAAACCGATAAGCTTAAGGACTGGCCCACCTTCTGTTCTACATATTTATGAAGTGCTGGTACTGCCTTTTTGGAAAAGAAATTACGGCTTGGAACTCTCCATCTCGGCTCGACACAAGCCATTAGTTCTCTGAATGGTGCAGAGTCCACCATTTGGAAAGGGAGGGACTGCAGTACCAACAACTTGGACAGGAGCACGGTCAGCTGCTGCACCTTAGGAGGGTTGGACGCATACTGTTGTCTCTTTGCAATCGCCTCGCTGAACGACTGCTGGCGCCATGAGTAGCGAGGAGCAGGAGCATCTGGACCGGGAGATGATGGCAAAGAGAAACAGCTCCCTTCTGCAGAGGTGGTGGAGCCTTGACTGGCTGCAATGGCATGCGTGCCACTGGGCGCTGCTGCTGCTGCTGTTGCTGCGGCGGCAGGGTGGACCACCACATCTGAGCCACGTTTCTCCCAGGCCACCGGATGGTGACGCTGCATGTGTTGACGCAGGGCCGTGGTGCCAACGTTAGCTCCCTGGCCACGCTTCACTTTCTGCTTACAGATTCTACATATACCCATATTCGGCTCCTCCGGTGTCTTAGCAAAGAACTGCCACACCACCGAGTATCGGATTTTACCGCCAACGCTCCGCACTGAGTGACTACTGCCGCTGCTGCCTCGCTGAGCCCCTGTGCCGCTACTTTCTTGGACCTGCGAAGCGGGTTTTTTACCCCGTGGCCGCTTGGCTCCCGACCTCACACTGCTGTTATCCTGCTGACTCACGGCCACACGACCCACTTGCTGGCTGCGCCGCTGCCTGACGCGCAAGCTGACGCCCTCTTCTCCTGACGATGATGAAGCCCTTGCCTCACCCGGCTCCCAAGTGCGGTCGGCTATATCATCATCTATTTGTGTTTCATCATCACTGCTGTCCTCATCACCGGTCTTGGTATGCAGAGGCTGACCCCTCACAACATGACCTCCCATGCCACTCTCAACATCTATACTTTGCCGCCTACTGCAAGAAGCAGGGGATATTGGCCCCATTTCTTCGCTGCCAAGTAGCTGCTGACTGCCCTCCTCAAATTGTTCATCCTCGCTATATAGTGGCGCTGAGCCCAGACCACATAGTAGATCTCTGGCTGAGGGAACCGGATGGGACAGAGGCGGGTTGAGGACAGGTGAGGGCCGCTGACCCGCTCCCGGGCCATGCCAAATAAGGGTTGTGTCTGACGTTCCCACCGACTCTTGGCTGGGGTTGTCAGATGTCATCTGGGAGGAAGTGGATGACCTAGTCAACCAATCAAGAACCATTGGGTTGCTGAACAACACACGGCCGCTAGATGACAGCGGCAGTTGTGGCCTCACCGAGTGACCCCTGCTGCGACGTCCCCTTGCTGTGCTGCGACCTGGGCCTGGAATGTTTGTGCCTCTGCCACTCGCAGGTGAAGAGCCTGCCACCTCTCTGTCTGACATACTGTTTGTTCTAAAATGTACAGACACTGTTTGATGAAGATATCTGTATATGATAAATACACAGCCCGTATTTGACGCCTAAGGAACCCACTAAGAAGCTTGGGTAACCCTTGGATATAAATTGCGCTCCACAAATGGGCAGGAAAAATTTACTTGTATGTGCCGTTTAAAAACTCTGTGTATTTTACTGAATATAAAAGAACAAACAGGCTTAATTAACCTTCGGATATGAATTATGCTACAGAATTTCTTCTGTGGCGGTGAAAAACAAAGTTTCTTTTACTGAGTACAACTGCAGAACAACGCTTAATTAACCCCTGGATGTAAATTGCGCAAAAGAATTGAACAACCACAAACTAGTAGCTTTATAGCGTGTTACAATGGCGTTTTTCTACACCACACAACAAGAGATAAAATTGTAATTAACCTTCGCTTGTGAATTATGCTACAGGAAAAATGTATATATTTTGGCGTTGAAAATGACGGTTTCTTGGGTTCAGCACACCAGCAAAACAACGCTTAATTAACCCCTGGATGTAAATTGCGCCAAAAAATTGGGCCACCACAAACTAGTAGCTTTGTAGCGTGTTACAATTGCGTGTTTTCTACGCCACACAACAAGAGATAAAATTGTTAAATAACCTTCGCTTGTGAATTATGCTACAGGACAATGTATATATTTTGGCGTTGAAAATGACGGTTTCTTGAGGTCAGCACACCAGCAAAAAAACGCTTAATTAACCCCTGGATGTAAATTGCGCCAAACAATTGGGCCACCACAAACTAGTAGCTTTGTAGCATGTTACAATTGCGTGCTTTCTACGCCACACAACAAGAGAAAAAATTGTAATTAACCTTCGCTTGTGAATTATGCTACAGGAAAAATGTATATATTTTGGCGTTGAAAATGACGGTTTCTTGGGGTCAGCACACCAGCAAAACAACGCTTAATTAACCCCTGGATGTAAATTGCGCCAAACAATTGGGCCACCACACACTAGTAGCTTTGTAGCGTGTTACAATTGCGTGTTTTCTACGCCACACAACAAGAGATAAAATTGTAATTAACCTTCGCTTGTGAATTATGCTACAGGAAAAATGTATATATTTTGGCGTTGAAAATGACGGTTTCTTGGGGTCAGCAAACCAGCAAAACAACGCTTAATTAACCCCTGGATGTAAATTGCGCCAAACAATTGGGCACCACAAACTAGTAATTTTGTAGCGTGTTACAATTGCGTGTTTTCTACGCCACACAACAAGAGATAAAATTGTAAATAACCTTCGCTTGTGAATTATGCTACAGGAAAAATGTATATATTTTGGCGTTGAAAATGACGGTTTCTTGGGGTCAGCACACCAGCAAAACAACGCTTAATTAACCCTTGGATGTAAATTGCGCCAAACAATTGGGCCACCACAAACTAGTAGCTTTGTAGCGTGTTACAATTGCGTATTTTCTACGCCACACAACAAGAGATAAAATTGTAATTAACCTTCGCTTGTGAATTATGCTACAGGAAAAATGTATATATTTTGGCGTTGAAAATGACGGTTTCTTGGGGTCAGCACACCAGCAAAACAATGCTTAATTAACCCCTGGATGTAAATTGCGCAATAGAATTGAGCAGCCAAAAATGAAGTGGTATTTGTATTGTAAAAATGCTGTTTCTTTGAATGAATACAACAGGAACTGGCTTAGATCCCACTTGGATATTGAATGTATATGCTGCTGCTGTGGACGCACACTGGATTTCAGATCAAAAACCCCAAAAAATCAGAAATAGAACATTAAGAGAACAGTCTCTGAGACAAGCTGAGACACCCCACAAAAATCGCGGTATAAAAATCAGTTCTTCAGTGAGAGCTATCACAATCAGCCGCGGCATCACCTTCCCTGATCAGGATAGTGAGTGGAGTGTGAGCTCCCGGTGTCGCGCCCGGACTTATAGAGTGCGGTGACGTCACAGAATCCCGCCGGTCTCTGATTGGCTTCATCTCTGCACATGTCATGCAGGCTATGCCCTTCTTCCTCCCAGAGTGCTTTGCCCCATGTAGCGCCATGTGCTCGCAGCCATTTTATCAATCAAAAGCACACTTCGTTCACCCGAAGTACCCCAAAGTTCGACTTCGTTCCGAACCGAAGTTTTCCTGAAATTCTAAACGAATTCCACTTCGTTCTAATCAATTTGCCCATCTCTACTGTACATCCATATGCGAGAAGTTACTTTCCGCTAGGACGTACAGGTACGTCCAATGTTGGGAAGAGGTTAAAGTTTAATCCTTTATGTACAAACTACATGGTGACCGTTTTGGTACTGTGCATGATTCTATATAGTTGTTAACATTTAATTTTAGTTTGGGAAACTGCTGTTTTACCTATGTTACCTTGACATTTTATATATCAAGGTTACATATGTCATCTAACTATTTTTCAAGATTAGAATTACAGAGGAGTTAAATGCTTGAAGGTGAAAGATGAAGAAATTATTAAATACTGACAGATTTGATATTAAACATATGGCTTGTATATGGATTGTTTATGTCATTATCTGCTGAATATATGTTGCATGTTTTTTTCTGACACTGAAAATGAATATTTTGTACTTTTTGATGTTTTTAAATGAAAATGTAATAAATGGAGAGGTAGTCTATTAAAGTGTATAATTTCCAATTCACGAATCTATATAAACTGTGACCCACATTTACTATTGTTGATGCACATGATGTGTTATCAAATGTGTTAAATGTGGAGTGCTTGTGGCACAGCATATCACACTTTTTCACAGACACATTTATTAAGACACTTATTGCAACCTCTTTAACATGGCGATGTGGCTTTGTTTGAAGTGGACGTAGGTTCCTGTGAAAGAGGACATGGGCACATTGCACCAAAAACAGACTGTATTTTTAGACAGTCTGTCAAGTTTACGTTGTCTAACTTTTAAACAGCTGTAGTAAATGCGGGCCTGTATGTCTTGCTATTTCTGGATGGTTGCTAAATGCATTCTTATGGATGGAACATTATAAGTGCGTGATTTCTTCCTGCCAGCAAGCGACAAGCAAAAAGCATTACAGAGGGCAGTTCAGGTCATGACTGAAACACTGGCATAGTTTTACTTGAAAACAAGTTCAACGTCTATCACATGGTATCACACTCCATGCTGCCAACCTCAGTAGTCATTCTAAGATCATGGAGACAAGCAGCTCCAATTCCCAGAGATGAACAATATAACACAAAGGAATGTAAAAGATTAGCAGCCATGCTCCTTCAGCACACAGAGCATGGAAAGTGGGAGGAAGTAACATCTATATTTTTAGACGATTATGTCTTCAACTTGCATATTTGCATATTTTGGAAAGGTCATACTAATGTCTGACTGTAACAGATTAAGAAGCGAAGGGAAAAAATCTTTGCACAGCAGCTGGCAATGTTGCTACATTCGTTGGCAGATACTGAATCTGTATTATATATCATGGGGTTGGCTTTCAAGATGAACACATCATAGCCAAGTACTGATCAGTGTGGAGAATATGCTTAAAATGCTAAAAGGATTTAAAGGAAAACAGTTTATGTGGACTCACGAGCTGGAAGCATCGATTAAAGGTGTCAACAAAAGCATGTGTTTACTATGCCATATTGTTCAGTGAGAAAAGTGTTTCATGCAATACTCCTTGCTAAACAGATGGATATAGACAATTTAATCTACACAAGTTCATTCTGATTACTACAAGCACTGTGAATGAAATTTGCTCCTTTTCATGTACTAGGAGAATGAATGACACATAAATACCAGCAGGTGTCCGGATGCAATGTGGACATCACATGGAAATTCTGACAGAGCTATGTTGTTTTTTTGTTTTTTTATATCAAACAACTTTTTTTTCTCCAAATTAACAACACCAGAGGTAGTTGTCAGCTCCGTAAAGACATAAGGATCATGAAGTAAAACAGAAGGTTTAATGCATGCTTCTAAAAAATCTCATGACAGCTCAGAGTCGAAAGACCTTGCTCTGTTTTCAACAGTGAAGCCAACAGCAAAATGTTTCTTAATCATGATGTTGAAAAGAAAAAGTGGTAGCAAGCAGGAATCTGTAGTTCTATTATTCCAGTATGGCTGTAGTCCAGAGCTGATTATTTCACACAGTCACACTTCAACATTCAGCATTATTACAGACAGTAATACAAAGAAAGAGATTTTTGTTTAGTTCAAAGAACACATACAATGGCCCAGAATGGTGCATCTTGACATATTTTTTGGGAACTTTTCTTTAAACATAATTGGCCACATATTGATCATAAAAACCATTCATCTCTCCAACTCTGCAGTGTTTGCCTTCACGTTTTCACCTCTTCCACTGCACCTGGCCAAACGAGAGAGAAAATGAGAAATTGTTGTAATCCAATCTGACTCGCTAATTAGACCATCTGTTAGAAGGTGTATATTTTTCACAGTCATTTTGTTAGAAATTTGCATATTTCCAAACCCTCCTCCCAATGCTTCATGATAGATTTTAATTTACTTTTTAAACAGAATTTTTTTCAGGTTCATTCCCTTTTCAGCTACTAATTTATGTTTTGTATTTTATTTTTTTACCCTAGAAAGTTTTATATCCCCTTTTCTTTGTCAGCTGACTGTATAGGATGCCTACAGCTCAGGAGGCCTCATTTTTCATTGTTTTTCTATGATATATTTTCTACTTTGTTACAACACCACATATTTTTAAATATATTTTTAAAATGAAGGACTTTTTCTCACACTATAAACCAATATATATATTTATATATATTGGTTTATAGGACGGACAGACAGACAGACAGGCTGGCTTTGGAAAGGATGGTGTATATTGTGCAGCCTAGACTCTGCATTGAACCTGCATTGAAATGGCATTTTGTTTTACCATTTTTTGGCCAGCACACCTCGCACCTGAGTTGAAATTGTACCTTTTATTTTGTGCATCACAGTTTTTTTTTTTAAAGAGCCACCTTGTACTTACATTAGTTTACAGAAATTTTGTAGTAACTGCTGGTGTATTTCATTGGTGCAAAAACCACCTTTTCTTATCCGTATAACTCTTAAATAGCTGTATTTCACCTTAGTGCAGCCCAGTTTTGTTCAAAGAGCCAACTTGTACTTACATTAGGATACAGAAATTTTCTAGTAACTGTTGGTTGTATTTCATTGGTGTAAAAACCACCTTTTGTTATCCGTATAACTTTTAAATAGCTGTATTTCACTTTGGTGCAGCCCAGTTTTGTTCAAAGAGCGAGCTTGTACTTACATTAGGATACAGAAATTTTGTAGTAACTGTTGGTGTATTTCACTGGTGCAAAAACCACCTTTTCTTATCCGTATAACTCGTAAATAGCTGTATTTCACTTTAGTGCAGCCCAGTTTTGTTCAAAGAGTCACCTTGTACTTATATTAGGATACAGAAATTTTCTAGAAACTGTTGGTGTATTTCATTGGTGCAAAAACCACCTTTTCTTATCCGTATAACTTTTAAATAGCTGTATTGCACTTTGGTGCGGCCCAGTTTTTTTTAAAAGAGCCACCTTGTACTTAAATTAGGATACAGAAATTTTCTATTAACTGTTGTGTGTCTTGCTTCAAAAAAACCGCCAAATTTCTCATCCGTGTACTTTTGAAAGTTTTCTTAGTGCTTGGTGTATCTCAGGTTAGCGCCGATAGCGCACTTGTATGATGGTTTGTTGAAAACTCTCAATTCCTAGTCCTATGGGCAGTTGTAAATCCTGGGTGAAGGAAGAATACTGTTGATTTTGTCTTACGGGTTCTTACCAGACCACATTTCACAGGTATCGATAGAAAAACAATTTGTTTCTAATCCTAGTTGGCTGTAGGAAATTAGGAGGGGGATTAAGAATAAATGTTGATTTGTGTCTTTCAATAGAGATGTCAAACACATCCTTTCCATACCTTTTAAAATTTTTATCTTTGAACATGGAGTAAAATTGCAGGTGGTAGCGACAAAGAGGGTGTAGGGACATGGAGGTAGTGGTATGAGAGAAGGTGCTCCTTCCAGTGCTGGGGAAAGCGCAAGCCGCGGATCGCGGGGTTGCAGGACAGTCAGGCCTTGTCATCTCTGGGTCGGTGCCCGTGAATCTTCGAACGAACAAGTCCACCAATCTGTTCTTCAGTGGTTAATGCAACCTGCATCAGCAGTCTTATCCTCGTCTCAGTCACGGCCACCATTTGTCGTCATCATCATGTCAGTATCCGTCAAATGAAGTAAGGCGACCAAATTGTCAACCTCTGTACACACTGTGGATAACTCATTTTCTGAGAGCCTTTGATAACAAAAATCCACTGGTTGGGGGTCAGAAGGATTTTTCAAAAATCAGAGGCCAAAGAGGATGATTTTGTCTGCTCTGACGGCTCATTTCGTGATGCCATCAGAGGATGTGAATTGAAGCAGTCAGGTAGCCACAAATCCGATCGGTCGGCAAGCCTGGTAGTGCCTGTTGCTTTTAGCCGCAGCTCCGACTGTTAGAATGTCAGGATGAGGAAGGTCACCGTGTTGATGAATGATGATGGTGATGATGACGACGACATTGCGGATCAAACGTGTCGTTTTCAGCAGACTTTGCTTTGCACGCGCTTTTTACTGGACGAGGAGGAGGACGATGTGGGTAAGTTGTGTCAGTACAGGATGTGTGCCTCTGTGTGTGGTGTCAGGGCAGTCGCACAAGTCCGATGTGATTATTCCGCCAGCCACGATCAGACGCGAAAACCCCTACGCATCCAATCCTTTGATTACTCACCCAAGTGATGTGATCAGCTCTGCCTTTGCGTTAATGCATCAGTTAGAGGGAAGAATCTTAGGTGGTTAACCCACACAACATGTCTAGTCACATGCACGAATGCATGAGTTGAAATGGAGGGAATCACTTGGCAAAAAAGGCCACAGCGATCCGGTTCCAACCATGTCACACGCCTTGTCTCCGCTCTGCTATGACAAGCGATTCCTCAGATGCCCACTGTCTCTCAGAGTCATGCGCAAGGATCAGCTTCGCTTCAGCCTCCACATCGCCGAGTACCACAAGCACCACCAGAAACCATCTACTTATCTCTTCCACCAAGTTTGACTGCAACCGTAAGGGGCCAGTCTAGCAGCCAGCCTTCTGTCTAGGTTTGGAAGAGGAATAAGAAACACTTTAGCCGGACCATCCAAAAGCTCTCAAAAGCGATGAATGTGACTCTTTGCATTGCCAGGCTTGTTGGCCTAGGGAATGGTTGCGCTCTTCAGTATGGTGGACACGCGAGCTGGGTTTCTGCGGCATCTTCATATGGCCTTGCTGCCCCACCAATACGCGCCAGGATGTCCGAGAGGTATTTTCTACGTTTCCCAGGGAGAAAGCCGTCCCTGATTGGCCAGCACGTGATATCGCTAAAATTTGCAGCGGCGTTGTTCTGCATCTGTGTCCTGGCAAAGTAATCTGTACACGTAATGGACTGATGTAAGCAGGAAAAGGCCTATATCATCTGTGACAGCTCATGGTGAGTCGTGGGTGGATGTCTTATGGTAAACGGTTGGCTCTCAGGCTCGGCACAGCTTTCTCAAAACGCGAGGATAGGTGCAGGAGTTCTTTCCTCGAAGGTCACACTGGTGCTTCACATGTCCCAGAGAAACCAGGCGCGCAGTTTGTTGAAATTAATATGACTTGGAGACCAACACACAGGTCAGGAGCTGTGTGATGGTCTTCGCAATGAGACAGAGCGGCTGGCTGGGTGACAGAAACTTGTGCAGGCAGAAGCGGGAGTGTGTGCGATAACGGTCGGACACTCTGTCTGTGCGCCGCCGCTTAAGATCGGTAGCCTTGGAGCATCATCGCCCTCTAATTGCTGGCCACAGTTCATGAATCCTTGTCATCCAGGAGATATTTCTTCCTCAGCTGCATAGAAGCGACCGTGGTCTGGACTTGCTCTGTGAGTGATATGGGGGTCGTAGGTTCTGGTCACACTTTAGCGCCATTCGCACCTGCTTCGTCCCGCCCTGGTTGCAATTGGCGTGCAGGTCGCTCTTGTCGTGCCTCTCGATTCGGCAACACATCTCGATTGTTGTACGTTGGGGGAAACAGCTGTATTCACGCTTGCGCTCACCATGCTCAGCGCAATGTTTTAATATGCGCGAGAAGCGCAAAGCCAGTTTATGTCAGGATTGAGTACGATAGTGGACAGATGTTTTAATGAGCTGTTTTGTTTTTGGGAAAGAGGCGCACGTGCGTCGGTGCGGGCTCGTCAGTGGAGTGTGTAGCCAACCAGGGAGAGTAGAGGCAGGTTGAAAGAAGGAGCGCTTCTGCACCGTCTGCTGCTAGCGAGTATTTGAAGTAAGCGACCAAATGCGTCAGTGAGGACAATGCCCTTGTCAGCATGAAGCAAATTGTGGTGATCTTAGTTCTGGAATGATCGTTGGACACTCTTGGAAAAATCAGGTTCCACAGCGATGGAGGAGGGAGACGGACACAGGATGTGGCACGGGCCTTTCCTCTCGTCGAAACCAGAGGGCCAACAGTTTCAAAATTTACTGGTCTTCAACTAGGCAGTGGTTCAGGGGTCAGGGCTAGAGCAAGGTGGCGCCTAGCTCATCTGGCGCATCATCTACGTTACTGATGTCCTGCCTTGGAAAGAGTTTGGCAGGCTTTGAGGAGGGAGGAGGGAAGGATCTCGTTTGCTCGTGCCCTCGAACGAGGGCTAGGGAATCAGAAGGCTCCATCTCTCATTGAGTGTTGGATTTCCATTTCCTCCAACATGATCTGCATTATGGCCATCAAACTGAACTAACAATTATTTGGTGGCAAACTCCTCGATCCCCGGAACAATAGATCTCATAACTAGCCTTTTCTTCCATCCACCGAAATAGAGAGTAAATGCAGGGAATTGGAGACTCGAGTGCTTGATCAATGGAGACTTTGTTGCGTTGCTTCACGTTCTTCAAATGTCACAGTGGAACAACGTCGCAACGGACGCAGCAGAGTGAAGTACCCCGCAGCGGCAGCAGAGCACAAGTTTGTGGCAAAAGCCTAAGGGGTGACCCTGGCTTCCTTATTTACACCTCACCAAACGATGTAATGCGGGGCACACAAAAACCACACAGAGCCCGTTAAGATCATGATGCCGACTATCTGCATCTCAACACCAATTTTTTTGGGATTTTTCCGGACCCAATTGATTTGGTACCCAAAAGGGATGAATCCCCCTGCTCGTCGCCACCCCATAGAGGTGTTGCCCCTGCCCAGCAGCGCATAAATCGCAAACCCTTCAGCACGCTGGGGAGTCATTAAGACAAACGCATTGGTTTTTCCCACAGAAAATGTTGATCGTTTACTTTCATCAAGATGAATCAGGCGTGGTCTCTGATGTGTTTGGCCCCAATTCCCGAGGTCACCGTTTAGTTGCGTCTACTTCACATTCCTCTTAAAAACAAAAAGGGTCCGTTAAAAAAAAATTTTTTTAAATGATATTTTTTACTGTCATTTTTTTCTCATTTTCCAAAAATTTAGGGGTTTTGGGGTGATGAGACTGTAAAAGACCCCAATTGTAAGGGTTTTTCAGAAAAAAACGTATTCCATTTTTCACTTATTTTTAGAATTTTCGCACTGCAGGGGTTTTGGGGGTCGGTGCTGTGAGATCGTAAAATTTAAAGGTCCTTGGAAAGAAATGTGGCTTTTTAAGTGGCATTTTCTCCCCACAATTTTTAACATGGCTGAGAATTAATTTTTATATTTTTTTGGGTCATGCTGTGTGAAATCAGTTATGCACAGGCCCTATTTTAAAAAATGGGGTTTCAATAGATTTGTTTTTCACCAATTGTAAGAGTGGCCAAAGGGTCATGTTTTGATTTTTTGAGGGCATTTGCTGTGAAATACAGCTATACTACAGGTCTTTTCTAAAAAATGTGGTTTCTAAAAACATTTGTTTTTCCAATTGTCAAGAGTGGCTCGGGGGTTATGTTTTAAAATGAGGGGGAATGGTGCTGTCAAAAAACGGGAATAGGTAGGACATGTTTTTTGCAAAATGACTTTTTTGCAAGATCTTTAACTATAGCCCCCCTGAAAGTGAACAACACTTTTTAATAAATAAAAAAAAAGAGAAAAAAACAAAGAGTGGTGGGATTCCATCCTATTTAAAAATGTTTTTTAAAATTTTAAACTACTAAATAATTGTATGTACAAAATAGCTGATACAAATTTTCCCCTTGAATTGTACAAGGGAGGGACAGAAGACTTGAACAGATGTGGTTTTTTCGAGGGCTGGTGTATGGAGACATTCGCCCCCCCAAAAACAGAGACAATTCCCAACACGTTTTATAAAAGAAAAAAAAAGCTAAAAAAAAGGGAAACCCGGGTGAAACGGAAGTCAACCCCCCGCATTTCCCAAATGAAGCCAATTGGTCCGCACTATACGAGGGGGAAAGCGCTCTCGTAAAAAGGGGAAAATTTTTCAAGCGCTACCCCGGTTTTTGATTGTAGAGGAGGCTGGAGGTTTTTTCTCCACTTCCGCTTCCCCATCTGCTTGCACGACTGTTTTTTATTTTTGGTCATAAGGGGAAATTTTTTTCCGCGTTAATGGTGCGGACACCCCCTGGCTTCCCCCGCACCCCCTGAAATCGGGGCCCCCCTAGCTAACCTGGGTTAATAAGAGGACGGGGCCCGCCTTGCTCTCACCCCAAACCCCCTGTAAGTCCCGGCCCCGCCAGCGAACCTGCGTGACCACATTTTAAACCTCACCTGCCCGATAGTAAATTTTTCAACCCCCTTGACGTAGAATGCAGGGTTTCGACAGGCCTCGTTACCATGGGGTTTTTGTTTGCTTCACTTCTGATGTCATGGTGGAACAATATACCAGTAGAATGGGAGGGGGGTTAGCAGCAGCAGTATTTAAAAACTATTTTTAATATGTTTTTTTCTTATTTTGGAAATTTTTTTGTGAGGTTCATAAGGGCACCCGTGCGGGTTTTTTTTGGGGCATGCTCATTAAAAGGTTGGATAGTCAATGTCCATTTCACTAAAAATTCTTTTAAAAATGCTTTCTTCGGCACTTTTTAAAACGTGGGTAGACAGGTTTGAGGGTCATGCGCGGTCCAGAAAAGGTATAGTCAATGTTCCCCAAATTTAATAAAATGGTGGTTCAAAACCCCTTTTTCCCCCCTTTTTAAACTGTGGATAGACAGGTTTTTAAAGGTCTACTGAGTCAGGACAGTATTCAATACCAGTTCAACTAAAAATGGGGGTTTAAAGATCCTTTTTCCGGCAATTTTTAACTGTGGGGGAGAAGGGTTTTAAAGGGGATGCTGCGTTTTGGACAGGGGTAGTCAAGTCCGTTCAAGTAAAATGATCGTTCAAAAAATACTGCCTTCTGGCACTTCTTTAATTTTGGTTTATACAGGTTTAAAGGTCATGCTGTGGTACAAGACAGAATGGAAAAGTATGTGACTTTTTTCTGTAACTTGTTGCCTCTTGTGTTGCCCAAATGTGCAATATCCAGTTTTTGTTGTGGATGTTAATTCCAGCTTCTCCAGCCCTGTTTTTGGGGGTAAAATGAAGGTGTTTTTTTCCTCTCCCATGACTTTAAGGTCACGGCGATAATCGTTTTTAAAAAATCGGGGAAAACGTCTTTATAATTGCCGATACGACTATCGAATGATAACGATAGTTGACACAATCACTCATCACTAATGTCAAGCCTTCAGTCCGGTATCCATATATGCAATAGTAGATGCCCAAGCTGTGAAGTAAAAGGGCAGGATAGGTATCCAGGCTATGCTGTCCCTTATGAAAAAACCCTATTAATGTACTTTGGGGGACGATCACTCCATTAAGAGCAGCTCTGCAAACTTCACACTCTGTTACAACCTAAAAAATTACCTAGTGCTATGAATTAAACAGCATCAATATTCAATTTACGGTGAGTATCAAAATATTGACATACATTGATAAGAGCCCGAACGGGGTTTGTTCAGCAGGAGCAGAACTTGTGGGCATACATAGAATATAGGTATTCAATAGTAACTAGAAGGGTCAACTGGAGTAAGACAAGTGTGCACAAGCAGAGCAATAGCCCCATAAAATGTCACAAGAATGAAAACATGCCATCTTATGTGGCTATAGCTCTGAATGAAACACGTTGGTCTCTTAGCTTCGGACTCTACTATTGCCTTTTTGGATATCGGACTGACAGCTTGACATTTGTGAAACTTCGGGCGATGAGGTGCTCATCTGTGGTGAGTCTATCTTTTCTGTGATTTTTATTATATTATTAAAAGTTAAGTTTTATTATGAAGTCCCTTTCTTTTGTTTATGGTTTTGGATATTTCACATTGTTTATTAAATTTTTCTTCAGGCCTTATTCACCCAAAAAAGCAATGTTTCAGCTCTGAACAGAACCTTTCTCAACCAAACAGTGCTAGTGAAGTTTAAATAGCGTGTGAGCAATTCAATCAGTCTATTAATCAATCTAGCAAGTGAAAAAAATACAAGCAAAAACGTGTGATATCATAAGAACCTGTTTTTACATACCACAAGTGTAATAAAAAAAATCAAAACAAGTCCAACCGCTGCATGAAGTGGGCACATCTCAGCAATTCCCCTCTGGCATCCTCCAATGCACTTTACGCATACATTTATTTAATAAACAAGAATGAAAAATTGCAAAAGCACAGTTCCAGGTTGGTGGCGTAATCCGTCACCCTTGTATATTAAGTAAGTGTTACGGGTGTCCTTGCGACCCCTGTGTCGGGTCGCAGGCACACCCGCACCGCCGCAGCGTCCTCAGCTGCAGCTGGCGCCGCAGCCCGATACTCGGGCTGCGGGCCCTCCGGCAGCTCTGAGTCCCACCTACCTCGCCACGCTCCTGTTTCCGTCCCGGCGCGTGCGGCACTACAGGCATATTTAGAGGGACACCAGGCGCTGACCCTATTTAAAGAGGTTTTATCATTTCATTAAATGGTCTTCAGAATAAGGGGACAGTGAAAACAAGCAACTTTGCAATTGGATGTCATTAGCAAAGCTGTCTTGTATTCACAGTATTCCTTATCTTGTGTTTTTGTTTACACTGATATCCAGTCCTGGTCGAATCCCTCCGGATCCCTCCTCCTTGCATTTCACTAGCTGAGAGCTCATTTACATTCTGTACAGCCCCTGGTCGAATTCACGGAGCTGTGTCTCTCACTCAGAGTAAGGGACCGTCACATTTTCACTTTATACAGGCAGAAGAAACAGAATTACACTGAAGGGCTTACACAATCAGGAAATAGCACAATTTGTGTCGATCCCTGCCTGACTCAGAGTTAGGGGCCGTAGCATTTTCTCTCTCCACACCCAGCAGAAACAGTCTGCAACAGATTCTACAATGAGAAAACATAACAGTTTTGTCCCGGTTCCTAACTCTCCAGCATAGAAGCGAGATCTGTGCCGTTCATAGAGCATCTCCAGCTGTGAGAGGAGAAGAGTCAGTTTGCTCAGTCTAGATTGAATGCAGCCTGTGGTATGTATACAGCTCTTACAAAATAAGACTGAGGGAGAGACACAGTGACATGTGGACTCAGAGAGGGGGGGGGGGGATCTCGGGAGCCAGCATGAACAGTGAAGGGGGGGATGATGTCATCCAGCTGGGAGGGGAAGAAACGCCCCTGCATTTTCAGAGTTGAGAAGCTGAGAGCAGTGTGAATCAGCCGAACTAAGGAAGCGATACATCCCCTTTAAGCCCTGCCCCTTCCTTAGCACCTTTCCGAATCAATAGTGCCCTGTGCCTTGAGAGGAAGCGTTCCATATTGTGTCTTGTGTTATCCTGTGTACCGTACCTTCTGCCTCCGTTCCTCGACCACGAACCATTGCCGCCTGTCCTGACTTTCTGTCTGTCCCCGACTACGAGCCATTGCCGCCTGTCCTGACCTTCTGCCTGTCCCCGACTACGAGCCTGCCTTACGATTCTGTACCACGCCACACCTCAGTAGCCACCGCAAGCAAGTCACGTCAGGGGTAGCGACCTGGTAGCAATCCGCCGCAGCAAGTCCATCCCGCTTTGCGGCGGGGTCTGGTGAAAACCGGACCTACTTAGACTCCACTCCCTGGCGTGTCTTAACACCATCGCTTGTGGTGGTCCAGAGGATCCACTACCACTGATCGCTACAGTAAGCATCCCGGACCATGCAAGCGCACTGAACAGCAATTCTTTTTCAATGTAGAAGACTCTCAATCATCATGCAAGAAAATAAGCGCAACCTCATGTTGAGTTGTCCATTGGCAGTACCATTGGTGGATGCGAGAGCATGGCAATGGTAAACATGGAGGTTCCAGTTCATCAAGATGAGGCGGCAGTACCATTGGTGGCAGAGAGAACATGGAAATGGGGAACAGCAAGGTTCCAGATCGACTAGATTAGACAGCAGTACCATAGGTGGCAGAGAGAACATGGCAATGGGGAACATGGAGATTCCGGTTCAACAAGATTAGGAAGCAGTACCATTGGTGGCAGCAAGAACATGGCAATGGGGAAAAGCAAGGTTCAGGTTCCACTAGATTAGACGGCAGCACTATTGGTGGCAGTGAGAACATGGCAATGGGGAACAGCGAGGTTCCAGTGCAGCAAGATGAGGCGGCAGTACCATTGGTGGCAGTGAGAACATGGAAATGGGGAACAGCAAGGTTCCAGATCGACTAGATTAGACAGCAGTACCATCGGTGGCAGAGAGAACATGGCAATGGGGAACATGGAGGTTCCGGTTCAACAAGATTAGGTGGCAGTACCATTGGTGGCAGCAAGAACATAGCAGTGGGGAACAGCGAGGTTCTGGTTCCACTAGATTGGATGGCAGTACCATTGATGGCAGTGAGAACATGGCAATGGGGAACAGCGAGGTCCCGGTTCAACAAGATGAGTCGGCAGTACCACTGGTGGCAGCGAGAACATGACAAAGGGGAACATGGAGGTTCCGGTTTGACAAGATTAGGCTGCAGTACCATTGGTGGCAGCGAGAGCATGGCAGTGGGGAATATCGAGGTTCAGGATAACAGGACTTAATACATTTGGTGGTAATACAGGTGGAGACAATTAAAAATAAAGATGTGGTGGGCTACAAGGAGAAGGAGTAAGAGGTGTGTGCACTGCACATCAAGGTCATACAGGTGTATATTTCAAAATAAATTCATCCGTAAGACTTGTAAATCTAGCTGTTAGCAGCAGTAGAATACAATTTGTAGAAGCAGCAGTCACAGGAACTACAGACATGAGATGTAGTGTAGTTTAAATGTGTACAGTGGGTATGGAAACTATTCAGATCCCTAAATTAGTATTCACATCCTTTTCTGTGACACTCATATTTAACTCACATGCTGTCCATTTCCTTCTGATCCTCCTAGAGATGATTCTGCTCCTTCATTGGACTTGATTAGGAAAGGCACACTGTCTATGTAAGACCTCACAGCTCACGAAACTGCTCAAGAAGCTCAGAGACAGAATTGGGGCAAGGCACAGATCTGGCCAAGGTTACAAAAGAATTTCTGCAGCACTCAAGGTTCCACAGAGCACAGTGGCCTCCATAATCCTAAAATGGAAGAAGTTTGGGAAGCCCACAACTCTTCCTCGACCTGGCCGTCCAGCCAAACTAAGCAATGGGGGAGAAGAGCCTTGGTGAGAGAGGTAAAGAATAACCCCAAGATCACTATGGCTGAGCTCCAGAGATGCAGTAGAGAGATAGGAAAAACTTCCACAAAGTCAACTATCACTTCAGCCCTACACCAGTCGGGGCTTTATTGCAGAGTGTGCTGACGGAAGCCTCTCCTCAGTGCAAGACATATGAAAGCCCGCATACAGTATGCAAAAAAAACACATGAAGGACTCCCAGACTATGAGAAATAAGATTCCCTGGTCTGATCAGACGAAGATTGAACTTTTTGGTGTTAATTCTAAGCGGTATGTGTAGAGAAAACCAGGCACTGCTAATCACCTGCCCAATACAATCCCAACAGTGAAACATGGTGGTGGCAGCATCATGCCATGGGGGTGTTTTTCAGCTGCAGAGAAAGGACAACTAGTTGCAACTGAAGTAAAGTGATGAAAGCGGCCAAGTACAGAGATATCCTGGATGAAAACCTCTTCCAGAGTGCTCTGGACCTCAGACTGGGCCGAAGGTTCCTCTTCCAACAAGACAATGACCCTAAGCACACAGCTAAAATAACAAAGCAGTGGCTTCAGAACAACTCTGTGCCCATTCTTCACTAGCCTAGCTATAGCCCTGACCTAAACCCAATTGAGCATCTCTGGAGAAACTTGAAAATGGCTCTGCACCAAGGTTCAGCATCCAACCTGAGGGAACTGCAGAGGATCTGCAAGGAAGGATGGCAGAGGATCCCCAAATTCAGGTGTGAAAAACTTGTATCATTCCCAAGAAGACTCATGGCTGTAGTAACTCAAAAGGGTGCATCTACTCAATACTGAGCAAATGGTCAGATTACTTAAGACCATGTGATATTTCAGTTTTTCTTGTTTAATAAATTTGCAAAAATATCTACATTTCTGTTTTATTTTCTTTTAAGATGGGGTGCAGAGTGTAAATTAATCAGAATAAAATGAACTTTTTGGATCTTACCAAATGGCTGCAATGAAAGTAAGAGTGAAAAATGTAAAGGGGTCTGAATACTTTCCGTACCCACTGTATTTCACATTGTCAGGAAGACGTGCTACAGTTTACTAGTCAGTGACATCGGCAACTGGGGCAACAAAATCGTCAGAGATCCACGCTTGATTCATTTTTATTAATGTCAAACGATCCACATTGTCAGGGGAAAGACGGATACGTTTGTAAGTTATCACTCCGCCAGCTGTGCGTTCCAAGATAACGCTGGCTGCTGGTTGGGATAAAACTTCTATGAAGTGTCGAGCAAGCTCAGGCCCAACACCAGTTTGGACACCCAGCAATCGAATGGTTCCAGACCAAGTCCAAAAACATTGGTGTTGAGCCGCAGGTAATCATGGACCTTGGTCTTAAGACAGTCTCTGTGTGCCTGAATGCTGCCCTGCCTTGCAGGTTTTGGTGAGGTGGTAAACATTGATTACCAAATGTCACCCAGTAGGGTTGTGCCACACTGCCTACTGCTGCTGTTGCTGCGGCTACTTGCCATTATACTGCTGCCGCATTGCTGATGTTGTTCCAAATTGCTGCATTCTACTGTCAATTTGTGTGGGTGGAAGGAAATTGCTCACTTTTGTCTTGTAACGTGGATCAAAGAGGGTGGCCACCCAGTAATCGCTGTTCATTTTTATTGCCTTGATGCGTGGATCATGTTGCAGGTAATGTAGCATCCAAGCACTCATGTGTGAGATGCTGCTGGAATCTCCCAAGTCTTGGGGTCGAAGGGCACTAACCAGATCTTCCTCCTCTTCCTCCTCCTCCTCCTGTAATCTGTGCCAATCTCTTACCACTGAAGGGTAATCAGTACCGGTGGTGTCCACCCCTGCCTCCTCATCCTCCTCCACTTCCTCATCCTGACCATCACCAGAGCCCTGGCTAGCCTCATGCACTCTACTCTGTGAGCTGAACTGCCGTCCTGCACCCGCCCTCGACCTAGAACCACCGCCTAAAGAAGACCTATACAATTGCGAAACAGTTGGGCCTTCTACATCCTCTGGTGAGTAAGGCTCTGTGTCTGCCTCCTCCTCCTCCATCACTGCTGGGACCTGCTGCCGCAAGGTGCCTAATGCTTGTTCCAGTAAAATATAAAAAGTACAGAAAAATAACCCAAATAGAGGGTTAATACTGCTCCCTAATATCAAACAACACTATACCAGATAGGGAAAAGAATTAAAATATAAACTTTAATAAATATGCTGATAAAAATCTCACAAATGGCCAGCGATGACACATACAAACAACAAAAAATATTAATAGAAAACCTACACACCCTACACAGACTAAAATTACCCTAGCCTACTAGAAATCGGGATGTTCGCCCCAATAAGGGCGCTCCCGTCCGGAACCTAACCCTCACACTAGTCTAACCCTAATAACCCCTGTCCCAACATGTTTCAATCTTCCCCAGATACCTCAAAAGATCTCCTCAGGTGACTATTTTAAGGGGAGATAAAGAGGGGTACATACAATGATGTGACAAGGGTATAGATAAAAATGTGCTTAATATTGTTAATTAATACACCAACCAAATTAACCTAGAAAAAAACAGTGCATACCAACACCAAATCCAAACATACAACATAAACACGAGCATAATTATAATGCCGTGCTCATATGTAATACTCACGTAGGGTGGTCAAACTAGAGGACTAGTAGACTATCCACCATATTATAACAACTATTCATGCTCAGCAGAAAATATCCATTATGGCATGACTGTATCAATAGCAAAAGAGCCCCTACCTTAAAGATGGGTTTTAGTTGTATATACAGAAGCACCTTACCAATGGGGCAATAGGTAGGTAAAGTAGGTAAATCCTCATTTTAGTGGTAACCTATTTCGGCATTTGATGTGTGTCCATTTCATCTGATTTGATTAGGTGTATACTTTCTATTTTTTAGACACCTTCTGTATTCCAGATGATATTGCTCCTACTAGCCATTTTAAACTTTTTGACACTCTATTGGATTTAAATAAATTTGTTAGACTGCTTACGGTAAAGCGCTTTTTTAGGGAAAATGATGTATATAAGAAAGATCAAATAGAAGGTATAGATATCCCAGAGCAATATACCAGGGATCATGATCAATACCAGAATGTTTTCCAAGGTTTATCATTCCCAGAACAACAATCTTTATTAATCCTGGAGGAATTGCAGAATGAGAAAGAAAAAATGGAGTATGATATCACAATCCAGCATGACAGTGGCAACCCCCTTTTCTACCCCTTTAAAGCTCGTGTCAGCGCTATGGACATTTTTCAGTCCACCATGGAAAGAGATCTAAAAGATATACAACAACAAGTACAGAATAAAATAATAAAAAAAAATATATTAAATACAATATGACAAAACAGGAATATAAAGCGCTGAACGAAATAAAAAGAAGTAAAAATCTAATAATAAAAAAGGCGGAAAAGGGGGGAGCCACTGTGGTGCTGGATGCAGGGTTATATCAGAAATTGATTAGGGAGACCCTAGATGATACTCATACTTACCGTAAGTTGAAAAAAGATCCCACTAAAAAAATGCGCAAAAAAAAAAAATTGCTAAATTGTTAGAAGGAGGTAGCAGCCTCGGAGTCATAACTGAAAAGCAAGCAAAACACTTGATGGTAAAAAAACCCGAAAGTGCCAACGTTTTATGGAGTGCCTAAAACCCACAAAAATAGGTTCCCTCCGGGTATCCGTCCCATTGTGTCTAGCTGCGGCAGTCTCAATGAAAAACTCAGTCAATGGGTGGATGACTATCTGCAGCCGATGGTACAAATGTCACCGGGATACCTAAGAGATAGTACTACAGTCATTAAAAATTTTAAACATTTTCAATGGACAGAAGATTGTGTGTGGTTGAGCATGGACGTCACCGGTCTATATTCAAGTATACCATTGCCTATGGTGAGTGTAGCCATACAGTACCATCTAAACAAATTCAACCTCTATACGGAAGAACAATGTATTTTCCTACAGGAAAGTATAGAATACCTTATATATAATAATTATTTCCAATTTGATGGAGAATACTATCTTCAAAATGTAAGGGTACCTATGGGGGCTACTGCGTCGCCTTCCATGGCGAATTTGTTCATGGCATGGTGGGAGCAGAGAACAATATATGACATCCGGAACCCATATGCTGATGGTGTGCTCTGGTATGGGCGCTACATCGACGACCTCCTAGTGGTTTGGGGTCGCGGTGTGGCGTCCATACCAGGGTTCATTAATTTTCTCACCGATTATACCATCAATTTTCATTTTACACATACTGTTGAAAGGGTTACTATCTCTTTTCTGGATCTCCATCTTACTGGGGATATTCTAAAAAAGAAGGTCATCACAGATGTATACAGAAAACCTAAGAGTGGAAACACAGTACTTAGGGCGGACAGCTGCCACCCTGCCCATACCATCAATTCTATACCGTACGGAGAACTTAATAGAGCACGAAGAATCTGTAGTGAGGATCAAAATTACACACAACAAGTTGAGATCATAGAAAAAAGGTTGAAAGGTAGAGGTTATGCAAAAAAACAAATAGGCCTTGCAAAAGATAAGATGAAAGGAAAAACACATGAATCACAATTAGTGGGAAAAACAAAAAATAAAAAAAGAAATAGTCACAATGTTACTTATTCTACAGCTTACAGTGAAGAATTTGAATTAATAAAAAAAGTGTTTTTCAAAAACATCAATATCTTGAGACAGGACCCTATACTGGCTAGTATAGTTGATGAGGGGGTTAAGATGGTTGCTAAACGTAGTAAAACACTTGGTGACCCCCAGTAATTTCTCCAGTAAAAATCGTTCAGAAACATGGTTAAATTTGAAAGGCAACCATATGTGTGGGAAAAAATTATGCAAAGTATGCCAGTATATGGATAGGACAGATGGTTTTGTTGGCCAAATTAAAAACAAACAATATACCATACCGAGTTTTATTAATTTTGATACGGACCATCTGATATATCTTATTCACTGTACAACTTCACAAACACTACGATGTACTCTACTTAAGCACGATGTATAGGTGTAGAGAACCCTTGATATAATGAAATGAAGTTCTGGGTATACCAATACAATTTAAACCAAAACAACTACAGGTATAACACCTAGAAAAAAGATACATAAAACATAACTTTTAATCAGAATGAATAAGAGTTGGGAAAGAAAACGAAAAAACGCCCTCAAATATACCCTATCAAAGACCTGTCTGCCTCAAAAATGGGGAAATCGCCCCAATAAGGGCGCCCCCACACTGGAACCTAAACTAACCCTGTCCCTAGCTACATCTAAATGAAAAAAAGAAAGAAAGAAAAACACATATACCACAAATGGAGTGCACAAACAAAAAAAGTGCTGTGATAAATAACAATACAACAGACAATATACGTTTGATGTTCAAAAAATACTATGAATTGATGATGCGTCATAGGAAGATAATCAATAACGCATAAATATTCCAATATTCCAACGCGTTTCCCCCCTAGATACTGGGGTTCATCAGGGAAAAATTGCAGTTGATAACAACAATACGGAACATCTAAGAAAAAATCAACAAGATGTATGCAATAAATATAACTCACGTCCCTTAATGATGGAAAACAGGGCTGGTAAGATAGAGGACGGGGTCCAGGATAAGTCATGTACAGATCCCCGCTATCTGATTACTGAGACAGGTCCAAGCAGTAACAAATTCAGTGAATCACAAGCCACATATATAGCCAGGCAAATTAGACCCAATTAGTATCAGCCGTTAGCACCCTTGACTACCACAGAGCCCTGTATGCAAACGCCCAAAAAAAAAAAAAAAGAAATGTTTCAAAGGTGTTAGAACTACAAGGTCCGGCATACAATACCGGAAAATGCCTCGTGCATGTACAGTAGCGGGGAGGAAGAAACAAACAGTTAAATAAACTACATAGACCAAGATGCAATGTCGCTGTCACCCGGCGCATGCTCAGCAGCGCCGACGGCACATATAATGACTGCAATATCGCAGACTGAGCCGAGGCTTGAATAACAGAAAATAAACATACAAAATGGCAGTGAAGGCGCTAAGCAGTATTTTATAATTGTAAAAAACGAGCCTATAGAGCAAAATGTTTGTATGCAGCTAAACAGTTGTATATTTGTGATAAACCATATAAAAGATCCAAACTAAGAATCCTATAAGATACTATAGAGTTCTAATAGGTATATACAACGTGTATGATATACCGAAATATGGCTTATTAATACTGAACCTAAAATAGAAAAAAAAAAAAAAAACACATTGTGGCAGTACAAAGGCGCTTTATAGTGTACTATAGATATAAAAACAAGCCCATAGAGCAGGATACTTATGTGCAACTAACCAGATGAATGTTAGTAATGGACCAAGTAAAAGGTCCCACACTGAAGGTCCAATGAGGTACTCAATAGATAACGTAGGTGTTCATAGCTATAATAACGTACCAAAATATGGCTTGTTGATACTGAATTTAAATAAAGCAAAAATAATCTTTAACATACAAAGATGAATTTCAAATATAGATGATAAATGAAAAAATACTAGAAGAAGATACATATAAATAATGGAGCACTATGGCACACCATACCACATATTAATACTGATGATGAATAAATATGCAATATTTAGTAAATTGAACAATTTGCTAAATGAATGGAGCAAAGGACAAAAAATCATTGAGACCCGTTGGCTTCAATGATTTAAGATTGAAGATCCAACGGGTTTCCCGTTGTAATAGCTTGCGATCAAAGTCTCCCCCACGTGGAGATGGTGAGACCACTTCGATTACAGAAAAGGATAAAGCAAATGGGGTATATTTAGGGTATATTTGAGGGCGTTTTTTCGTTTTCTTTCCCAACTCTTATTCATTCTGATTAAAAGTTATGTTTTATGTATCTTTTTTCTAGGTGTTATCACTGTACAACTTGCAAGAAATCATATATAGGTAGTAGCATTCGAAAAATGAGAACTGGAATCCAAGAACACCTGGCTGGTATTAGAAGAATACAGAGTACTCACTCCGGAGCAGTAAGGCATTTTGTGGAGGAGCACGCAGGCGCACTCGATAGCTTCAAATGTTGTGGAATAGAACGAGTCGACCGTCCACATAACGGCGGTGACTGGGAACATCGAGTGCGCCTGCGTGAGGCTTATTGGATCCATGAGCTGGAGACAAGGGTCCCGGTAGGCCTTAATAATTGGAATGATTTATCCTACATATACTGATATAAATGTGCAACAGATTATGATTTAAGAAAAGAAATAATGTAACAACAAAAGAATAGTTTATTAGCGATAGCATTATGTCTGTGTTTTTAATTGGAGGATATGACGTGGTGATACACGTAACGCCCAGTTTACTATTTTCATGGAGGCACTAATGATTATATGTGAACCGTGATCAAGGGCAGAATATTCTCATGCCTGAAACGCGTAGGTTTTAATCGTTTGTCTTGTTAGTACCGTCTGCTTTTTTCTGCACATGTGAATAAACTAAAGCAAGAATTTTTCACCTTCTACGCTGGATCTCTTCTATTTTTGTGTGCTTTGCTTTGTTGGGCTCTTTGCCGGGAGCCAGGATCTCGGGCGGAGGTGAATTAATTCAACCAGCTGAGGACTTTAATGCAATCCAAAAAAAAGAAAAAAGAGGTGAGCGATCCTTCACTATTCAAGTTGTTGCTTTAACTTCAGTAAAAATATAGCCAGAACGGTCATGCTGACAAGGACATCATCCCAACTGACCATTTTGGTGGCCTCTTCTAAACTGCCAAGGATGGTGCAGAAATCCTTCACCTATCTCCACTTTCTACGGGTCAACCCCCCCGAGGTCCACACCACTGCTAGCGACATTTCATACTGCATAATGGCATTGCGCTGCTGCCACAATCGCTGGAGCATGTGGATGGCGCCACATCACATATCAGACAGTTGACCGGAAGGCCCAGATCACGCTGTAATGCTGCCAGTCATGTCGAAGCAAGGTGCGAACAGCAGAAGTGGGAGCTAAAGCAGACAGTCAAGACCTGGGTAGCACTTGAGAAATTTCTGCACAATCAGGTTCATGACGTGTGCCTGGCAAGGGATGTGGGTTAGTCTACCGATCTTAAGGGAAGCAAGGAGATTTCTCCTGTTGTTGCACACCACCTTGCCTGGCGCCAGGATCTTAGCACCCAGCCACTGGTCGGTCTGAGTATGCAGAGCTGTCCACAGCTCTTGACCTGCGTGTTGATAGTCTCCAAGATAGATTAATTTGAGAACGGCCTGGTTTCTCTTGGCACGTGATGCTACCTGTTGAGGTTGGACTGTTGAAGAGTGTCGGCAGAGACCCATCACCTGAGCCACTGTCATCCATCAAACTCAGCCAGTGAGGAGTCAGTGAGATGTAATGCCCTTGACCATGCTTACTAGTCCATGTGTCTGTAGTGAGATGGACTTTGGTGGACATAGATGCAGCCAGCGCGCTGGAGATGTTTCCTGCAACGTGGCGGACCAAGGCAGGTCAGTTTTTTGGGTGAAGAAATTCCTGCTTAGCATCTGATATTGGGGGCATGCAAGGGCCATGACTTGGTGAAACCCATCTGTGTCCACCAGGCGGAAAGGCAACATTTTTGAGGCCAACAGCCTGTAAATGCCGACATTCAGGCTTTTGGCTTTGGGATGGTTAGGGTGAAAGCATTCCTTATGCTTCCACACCTGGTTAACAGAAGGCTGGCTGCCAGACTGGCTGTTGTACGGCGTGCCAGTCACACAGGTGGAGGGGGAAGGTGTAGGCTGTGTTGCTGGTGGTGGGAATCAGCCGACAATATCTGAGACTGGGAATGGTGCTTGCTCATGCTGCTCTGGCACATCAGTAGCAGAGGACTGCTTGGGCCTGGAAGTGGCAGAGGAGGAGGAGGCAGAAGATGTCATGGTGGTTGGAAGCCCAGGACCTGTCTGGCCTTTTTTCTCCAAGTGACTATTCCACAGCAATTCATGGTTTCCATGCATGTGCCTATTCATGCTTGTGGTGCTTAGACTCTTTTTATTCTTTCCTCTACTGATATGTTGACGGCAAATCCGACATATGACGTCAGTCGGCGAATTTGAGGCTTGATTGAAAAAGGCACAGGTTTCACAGGTCCTGGACCTCTTCAACTGTGAAAACCTAGTACCGGCGCTCCCGCTCCCACCACTGACCACGGCTGGCGGAGTATTGTCAGCGGACTTGTGCAACCACCCTATGCCTTCCTGAGGCCAGAACCGCACTCACACTACCCCATCATCCTCCTCCTCCACTGATGATGCGCTCGCCAGCTGCTTCTTTAAAAGAACACGTTGGATCCGCAATGCCATTATCATCACAGGTGACTTCCTGACAGTCTACATCCTCAAGCTGCGGGCTCAAAGCCACAGGCACTGCGAGACATTGCTGACCGCTCGGTATTTCTGCCGACGGACCAACTTCCTTCTCCTCCTCAGAAGGCACCAGCGATTGGGCGCCAGAGCAGACAAAATAATCCTCTTTGGCCTCTTCATCTTTTGAAATGCCTTCTGACCCCAACCGCATTGTGTCATCAAAGAGCTCTTCAGAATATGGATTATTTGGAGTGGTCTGTATATTGGGTTGTGACATTCGGCCTGTGTTTGCTTCAGGTTGGACTGATGATGATGGTGACATTTGTGGCCATGCCTGGGAGGAAAAGGAGGTAAAACCGCTGGATGCAGGGCCTGATAACCACTTAAGAACATATTGGCGAAGCTGTTTATTAATGAGATACACAGCGAACTGAGCAAGCGGTGACAGGCCTGACAGTCCTGCGACTGATGATGTGCTCGCTTGTGTGAAGTCTGGAACAATGAAAGGAGTGCCTTGTCTCATACCTCTGTCTCCACTTCATACGCCCCTCCTTGCTGGCTTAACACGTCTAGTTTTCGCCATGTTAAAAAGCTAAATATTATAGTTCTGCATGTGGCACAAGATATATGTAATAAAAAGAGAGAAGTGTATATATATATGTGTGGATCACAATAACGCACTGGTATATTTCAGCATTGTGTGGACCTAAAATCTGGCAAAATTACACTTTTTGGGGTTGAGTAAGATTTAACAACAGAGAGAACTCTATTTCCGGGATATATATCTGTATAACAATAACACACAGTATATTTGAAAGGTATTTCACCCCCAAACCGCCAAAATGAACTTTTCTCCACTCAGTATAATTTTCACCAACCAACCACTATTTAAAATATATTTCTTTGTATAGGAGATTTGAAGACAGTGTGTTATACAATTACTGAACACCCAAAACTGCATAAATTTACGTTTTCTCCACACAGTATGATTTTCACCAACCAGCCACTATTTAGAATTTATTTCTTTGTATAGGAGAATTGGAGATGGTGGGTTATACAATTACTGAACCCCCTAAACTGCCAAAATGAACTTTCCTCCACTCAGTATAATTTTGACCAACCATCCACTATTTAGAATATATTTCTTTGTATAGGAGATTTGGAGATGGTGTGGTACACAATTACTGAACCCCCAAAACTACCAAAATGAAATTTTATCCACTCAGAATAATTTTCACCAACCAACCACGATTTTAAATATATTTTGTTGTACAGGAGATTTGGAGACAGTGTGTTATACAGTTACTGAACCCCCAAAACTGCAAAAAATAAAGTTTTCTCCACTCAGAATAATGTTCACAAACCAACCAATACTTAAAATATATTTCTCTGTATAGGAGATTTGAAGACGGTGTGTAATACAATTACTGAACCCTCAAAACTGTAGAAATGAACTTTTCTCCACTAAGTATAATTTTCATCAACCACTATTTAAAATATATTTCTTTGTATAGAAGATTTGAAGACGGTGTGTAATACAATTACTGAACCCTCAAAACTACCAAAATGAACTTTTCTCCACTCAGAATAATTTACACCAACCAACCACTATTTAGAGTACATTTCTTTGTATAGGAAAATTGGACGCAAAGTGTTATAAAATTATTTCACCCCAATACTGCAAAAACTGAACTTTTTGGCACTGAGTATGATTTAGCAAATCCAAACACTCTGTATAATATATATATACACTCACTGGCCACTTTATTAGGTACACCTGTCCAACTGCTCGTTAACACTTAATTTCTAATCAGCCAATCACATGGCGGCAACTCAGTGCATTTAGGCATGTAGACATGGTCAAGACAATCTCCTGCAGTTCAAACCGAGCATCAGTATGGGGAAGAAAGGTCATTTGAGTGCCTTTGAACGTGGCATGGTTGTTGGTGCCAGAAGGGCTGGTCTGAGTATTTCAGAAACTGCTGATCTCCTGGGATTTTCACGCACAACCATCTCTAGGGTTTACAGATAATGGTCCGAAAAAGAAAAAACATCCAGTGAGCGGCAGTCCTGTGGGCGGAAATGCCTTGTTGATGCCAGAGGTCAAAGGAGAATGGGCAGACTGGTTCGAGCTGATAGAAAGGCAACAGTGACTCAAATAGCCACCCGTTACAACCAAGGTAGGCAGAAGAGCATCTCTGAACGCACAGTACGGCGAACTTTGAGGCAGATGGGCTACAGCAGCAGAAGACCACACCGGGTGCCACTCCTTTCAGCTAAGAACAGGAAACTGAGGCTCCAATTTGCCCAAGCTCATCGAAATTGGACAGTAGAAGATTGGAAAAAACGTTGCCTGGTCTGATGAGTCTCGATTTCTGCTGCGACATTCGGATGGTAGGGTCAGAATTTGGCGTCAACAACATGAAAGCATGGATCCATCCTGCCTTGTATCAACCGTTCAGGCTGGTGGTGGTGGTGTCATGGTGTGGGGAATTATTTTCTTGGCACTCTTTGGGCCCCTTGGTACCAATTGAGCATCGTTGCAACGCCACAGCCTACTATTGTTGCTGACCATGTCCATCCCTTTATGACCACAATGTACCCAACATCTGATGGCTACTTTCAGCAGGATAATGCGCCATGTCATAAAGCTGGAATCATCTCAGACTAGTTTCTTGAACATGACAATGAGTTCACTGTACTCAAATGGCCTCCACAGTCACCAGATCTCAATCCAATAGAGCATCTTTGGGATGTGGTGGAACGGGAGATTCGCATCATGGATGTGCAGCCGTCAAATCTGCGGCAACTATGTGATGCCATCATGTCAATATGGACCAAAATCTCTGAGGAATGCTTCCAGCACCTTGTTGAATCTATGCCACGAAGAATTGAGGCAGTTCTGAAGGCAAAAGGGGATCCAACCCGTTACTAGCATGGTGTACCTAATAAAGTGGCCGGTGAGTGTATATATATATATATATATATATAATATATATATATACACATATATCAATCAATGTATATGAGAATTAGGCATTATGTGAGCCTGCAAATCTGCAAATGTTGCCGAATAACAGCTCCTGGGTGTTGGAAAGATGCAGTCAGCAATACCAAACTCCCTAACTATTGCTGTCTTTGGAGAGGAAAAATGCTAAGTCTTGATTCCCTAAGCTTGCTGCACCCCTCCCTAACTAACTATATAACTAATCTAAATAGCAGCTTTTTCTGTCTAAAATCGCTAATAAACAAATCTTGTGCCTGCATGCAAACAGACAAAGAGCAGTCTGTACAGTACATAGAGTGAGCTGAAAATGGTGTTCAGTCATATGTGTTCGGAGAGCCTGCATACAATAGGTATCTATCACTGTATGGCGGTAATATTGACCATGGCATAATGATTTATATTCAGAAATGGTACAGTGTATTATTTATTCACTGTGTGGTGGTGATATGTGTTGATAATATGGCAGTATTAAAAAGACACTATGTAATGATGATATGTGATAGTGGTATTACTCAACTGCTATATAGTAGTGATATGTGGTGGCATTATTTAGCCACTGTGTGGTGGTAATATGTGGTCATGGTGTTGTGGTATTTGGTCTTAGTGAAATCACTGGTAAAATGAGCCTTTTTGTTCTGGTTTTGTGTAGCAGTGTTATTTGGTAAATGTATGACCATTATCAGTTATATATATATATATATATATATATATATATAATATATATAAATATATATAATATATATATATATATATATATATATATATATATATATATATAATATATATAACATGTGATTTTAGCAGTCAATGAGAGCCCTACATCTCAGCGATGACTTTTTTGACACTTCCCTGGGCTCAGCACTGATTGTATGGCCGCCAAAAGTGCAGAAAGGCGCTGAAAACTATTAAAATGGGAAGTAGAACGCCATGGTGAACTCGAACATTAACTCGAACGAACATTAAAATGTTTAGTTTCAGTTTGAGAAAATCAATATGTTTGACTCGAACTTAACTTTTCACGAATGTTTTGATCAACACTAATCAGCACATGCAGGATTACACTGCAAGGCGACATCATTGTAAAGATAACACAGGATCCACCAGTCACAACAGGAGATGGTCACAACTCCCCCTCCCTGCAATCTGACTTCTTCCCAGGTCACATAGCATGCCTAGAAAACTCTCCTATAGAAGTCAATTGGGAGAGAATGTGGATTTAAGGAAGGTAACATCTGTACCAGCTAAGAGAAACTTAATGTAATGTATAAATATTGTATATAGTTTTTGTAAATAATATTATGTAGTGCTGTATTGAAACGGTCCAACATTTAACAACAATAAAAGAGTTCCACCAGTCAAAATAGGAGATAGTCACAGCTCTCCATTTTCATCTCCCTGCACAATAACTTCATCTTAAGTCACAGAACATGCCTAGAAAACTCTCCCATAGAACTCTAGAGATCTCCTTCTCCTGGCTGTTCTAAAGTTATGCGCCTACATTTGGCGTTAAACATTTATAAATGTGTCTAATTCTTTGAATGTGGTGCGACGCGCCTCCAAAAAGCCCCAAATCTTTGGCGCATTACAGTATCGGGGCCGGTGCCAATTGCACCAAAGATTGGAGTGCGACTGTTCATACATCTATAGAGCAGGGCTACGACAGCTTTTTGGCGCAAAGTACACCAAAAAAACTGGCACAGCTTCATTCATACATGTCACCCATAGTGACAAAGTAATACCACTATGCTATTACTGAGTAAAGGTCAGTATACTAAGACCAATGTTACCACCATACAGTGACCATATAGTAGTATTTAGAAGCTCTGCACAGGCACTTCTCTTGAATCGAGTTATTCACTTTCCCTTTTCTTCGCCATAAAGTAAAGACCATCATGACGACTTCTCCCGGCCATGATTTGTTCTTGAAAAATTTACCACACAAACATCTTAGACTCCTCACTTTCCAAGCATCTCCCTAACTTTTCCTTACCTCTGGACAAACTACCCATGGGATGATAGGTAGAGGTGGGGGTCTTATGGGGTAATAAATGGGGTTGTATTTTGTGTTGGTACTAGGCCGCATAACACAGAGCTAGTGGGGAGGTGCAGGAGAGGGGGTACAGGGCATAGCTTGTAAGTCAGAGTAGATGACGTTAACGATGAAAACATTTAATACATGTTTATTCTTCAGATAGATGATACACACAGCATTCCTTCCAATCAACCCATTCCTTTCTCAACAAGCGAGAGCCAGCAGCAGGCAGAGTAGGTAGGCAGGTAAACTCTCCCCCCACCCCCCCCCCCCCCCCCCTCCAATATATGGTGCTCCCAATAGTATAAAAGTTAGACTTACCTTTTTCCATTCCCATGATAAGTGACAAGCTAGATTCAGTGAGTACAGCCTGGCTCAGGCAGTATGATGTAAGCTGCCTACATCAGGACACTCTCCTGACATCTGGAGGGCCATGAGCCTAATGAAGCCTATGGCTTACTTGGCTGATTGGCAGAGCAGGGAACCAGTGACTCTCTGTTCCACCAAGGGCTCTAGCTGTTTGTGCGTATGAGCAACACAAACTGTTAAATAAACAGTGCAGATTCAGGGCATGTGCCTTGGATCCCCGATTGTTTGAAGGGTATGTTGCACTGTCGGGCTTAGCAGGCCCCATAGCAGCCTCCACAGCTGCTATGGTGGTAGTTACACCCCTACTGCACCTGTAGATCTCTTCTTCAGTGACCTATACTGCTACAATTCAAAGAGAAAAAAATATTAAATCCAATTTCCAACAGACTTAGGGAGAAAACAATGGGAAGCATATTGAAAGTAGATCCATGAAAAAAGAAAAAACATAAAAGGAATTAAATTTATTGTGCTTTTTGTGTCTTGTAACAATAAATTGGCGAAATCCTGTACGAAGAAAAAAGCATAAAACAAATGTAGAGTGAGTCATATTATATTTACATGGGTTATGCAAATATCATTCTGGTTAATATAATGGCCAATATGAAAAACTAATAATAGAGCAGGATTATAATGCACGGGTTGCTTCAGCAACATGAATGCACACAACTGCGCTCTTAAAAAAGAGAAGTTAGTTAATAGGACAAGAAAATGCTTGAGCGTGTTCAGTACAGAACTATCTTGGTTACCATGGCAAAAGGAAGCCTGACATGTACAGTGCTAAGGAGTTGGGTGTTTGAGGAACAAAAGAACACACTGTGAAGCAACTGCCACAGAAAACACTAGCTATATAAATGAGTTAAAGAGGTTTTCTCACCATGCTGTTTCACTGAGTCGCAAGCAGTTTTACTCTCACTCTGTTTTCTCATGTTGTGGGTGGTTCTATAGCAGTGATTAGCATATGTAGCATCTCTGTAAGTAGCTGAGGCATTACACTGACAAGTGCTGAGGATAAAATCTTCATGGAACACAAGGTACATGTGATGTGAAGACTGAAAACAGTTGCTTATCTGTAATCGTGTTAGCGATAACTAGATTCCTCCGGACACTCTGTCCATCCATGGGTGACATCTCTCCCTGCTCTCTGCTCTCCCAGCTTATCAGAAAAAAACATTATAGTCTGGCAAACCAGGTAACCATGGCAACCTATGTGCACTCGAAGGAAATAAAATACCTGTTATCTCATGACTAAAGTAAAATTTATTGACCAATGTATTTAGAAAAAGTCTTTATTTAAAAGTCCCTTCATGTCGAAAGCAAATCTTTGTAGTAAACAAAAGAAACATTAAGTAAATGAATTGTAGCACTAATAGCAAAAAAAGACAAAATATATATTACAAAATCACATATGTTTCACCAAACACAGAATAAAAAGGCATGAATTGATACTAATATGTGTCTGTCTGACTGAAATACACTATAAATCTATTGGGATTAGTGGTGGACATTTTTAAATGGAAGAAACCTTAAAATTAAGAAAAAAATCAAATGGAAAAATGTGCTATGATGAACTGTGATAAAAATAGATAAATACATAGAGTTGTAACAATAGAGTGGTTTGCATTGATTCTACATAGATGACTTTGTATGGTTCTCTTAATTACTTTTATCTATATGGGCATCAAACTACAAAAATCATGTAACTAATAATGGGTGATGAAGAAATGTATATCAAAACAGTAGCGCTGAAATGTCAGTCAATGCTGTAGAATCACCCACAGCCGGAAAAGGAAGTGGGAGCTTGAATCTGGCTTTGAAGAGTAGGCTCTGTGAAGCATCACAGTAAGTAATAATAATAATAATAATAATAATCTTTATTTCTATAGCGCACTTTACAAATTCAAGGGTAAACATACAGTCATTACACATTAAAAGTACTTACAAATGAGACACAAGGTGTGAGGGCCCTGCTCGTGAGAGCTTACAATCTATTAGGGTGTATGGGTGAAACATACGGTAAGAAGTGCCAAGTTTACAATGGTCCAGCCATGTTTCATAAATAGGGGGTGGTTTACATGAAAAATGGATGAACCTGCCACCCTAACAGTACATCTATATACAGATAAGTGCCTGTGAGTGCCCAAGTGCAGGGAGTGACAGATGTGTGTGATAGCAGTTAGGGATCTTGGTGGGCCAGACCGAGAAGATGTATTTTCAAGGCCCTCTTAAAACTGTGAGGGTTGTGAATGTGCCTGATCGCCCGCGGTAGCATATTCCAGAGAATTGGTGCCGCACATTTGAAATCTTGTAGGCGGGCATGGGAGGTTCGGATGATTGAGGAATGTAGTCTGATATCATCAGCAGAGCGGAGAGCACGGGTAGGGCGGTAGACAGAGACTAGGGAGGAGATGAAGGGAGGAGCAGCGCTGTGGAGAGCTTTATGGGTGAGAGTGCTGAGTTTATACTGTATCCTGTACTGGCTGGGCAACCAGTGCAGTGACTGACACAGGGTAGAGGCATCAGTATAGTGGCTGGAGAGAAAGACAAGCCTGGCTGCTGCATTCTGGACAGATTGGAGAGGGGAGAGTTTGCAGAGAGGGAGACCGATAAGCAAGGAGTTGCAGTAGTCAAAACGAGAAAGAATAAGAGCAGTAATGAGAGTTTGAGTCGTTTCCACAGTGAGAAATGGACGGATTTTGGAGATATTCTTGAGGTGCAGGTGACAGGAGCGGGCAAGGGATTGGATATATGGGGAGCAGGTCAGATCAGAATCAAATAAAACCCCTAGACAGCGGGCCTGCTGCCTAGGAGAAATGGTGGTACCACATGCAGAAACAGAAATAGCAGGGGGGGGGGGGGGTTGGTTAGTAGATGGCGGAAAGACAAGCAGTTCAGGCTTAGTGAGGTTTAGTTTCAGATGGAGAGAGGACATGATGTCAGAGACAGCGGACAGACAGTCACTGGTGTTTTGTAGCAAGGCTGGAGTGATGTCACGGGAGGAGGTGTATAATTGGGTGTCATCCGCATAGAGATGGTACTGGAAAACAAATCTACTGATAGGTTTGTCCCAATGGGGGCTGTGTACAATGAAAAGAGGAGAGGACCTAGAACTGATCCCTGAGGAACTCCAACAGCAAGAGGAAGAGGAGAGGAGGTGGAACCAGAAAACGAGACACTGAAGGAGCGGTCAGAGAGGTAGGACGAGAACCAAGGAGAGCGGTGTGCTGGAGGCCATGGTGCCGAGCATGCTGAGGAGAAGTTGGTGATCCACAGTGTCAAATGCTGCAGAGAGATCCAAGAGAAGCAACAATGAGTAGTTACCCTGATATTTTGCTGTTAGGAGGACATTTAAGACTTTAACTAAGGCAGTTTCCATGGAGTGTAGGGTGCGGAAACCTGATTGCAGCGGGTCAAGAAGAGAGTTAGCAGAGAGATAGCGGATTAGGCGAGAGTAGACCAAGCGTTCCAGGAGTTTAGAGATGAAGGGCAGGTTAGAGACTGGTCGGTAGTTATCAGCACAGGACGGGTCCAGAGAGGGCTTTTTTAGTAAAGGGGTTATGATGGCGTGTTTGAAGGAAGATGGAAAGATCCCAGTGGAGAGAGAGAGGTTACAGATAGCAGTAAGGTGAGAGAGGACAGCTGGAGAAATAGACTGGACGAGGTGGGATGGAATGGGGTCAGTAGAGCAGGTGGTGGGACGTGCAGACAGGAGAAGCCTGGACACTTCTTCCTCTGTCGTCGGGTCAAGGGCTGCGAGTAGATTAGAGGACGTGCGGGGAGGGACAGGATGGGTATTATTTGGGGATTGTGATGTGATATTTTCAATTTTGTCTTTGAAGTGAGTGGCCAGGTCTTCAGCACAGAGGTCAGTGACCGGAGCCTGAGCTTTAGGCCTTAGAAGGGAGTGCACTACTTTAATTATATGTGTGCAAGATTTGCAATGCTTATGGCTGAAGTGGAAGAAGCCCTTTAGTTTTGGCAACATTATGGTGGATTTTTTGTGGGATAGCATTTTCTTTAGAGTTTGAGCCTGGCTTAAAATAGGTTTTGTGGTATGTTAATAACGGCAAGGTGGCCTCAATTCCCATTGAAAAAATGCTGAAAACAAATAATCGCAAGTCTCTTGGTATCTATCCAGGCCTCCATACTTTTTGAGAGCATGAGGGTTCCTGCTATACTATGTTCTAAATAAAAACAGCCTGAACAGATAGGTGGAGTGAAGTATGAAAATAGAGGTAGCCTTCTCCCATGCATACAATCCAAGAAAGGGTCCATCTACTCGGCAAGGATTTACAGTCGGAAAAATACGTGGCATTGGATTTTAAAAACCCTCAAAATTCGACAGTAATATCATCTATATAGATAGAAAATTCTAGTTGTAGTCCACAAGACTCAGATTTTTTTGAGGTAGGATTTAAAAAAAAAAAAAAAATTTTCAATTATCCGTCGTATTCTAGGTCAAAAACGTGTCCAAAACATTTCTATGTCAGATCGGATTCAAGAACCCCAGAGATACATGGGACTCGTTTTCTGATTGTAAATCCAGCAGAGAAAAAGCAACCTAAAATCCACAATGAACACCATGTCGGAATACTTATCAGACGAAGCAGTTTTAGGATTTAGAATCCAATGAGTATTTTAACATTTGTCAAGTGGATGTACCTTAAGAGACAGATAAATACTGAATATATGAATTATTTTAAAGCACATTTTTGCTACATCTAGTACAGAGGCAGTCCCCGACTTACAACTATCCGACTTAAATCCGTCCCCTAGTTATAAACGGAGACTAGTGTTAAGCGATTACGTTGGCTATCGACATCGGTCGATGGTCGATAGTCGGCCATCATCGATAAGATATTCGATGGTCGATGATAGATGATCGCCGATGACCATTAATGTCTATGGGAGAGCATCAACACCTTCATTCTTACACCCAAACAGGGCTGTAGAAGCTGGAATTAAAATCCACAACAGTCAAATGGATACGTGCTACATCTTAGGCAACACACTTAGTTATAAAGCCACAGAAAAAAAAACACGACCTTCCCCCAT